>APFE030349647.1:1927-38228 GCA_000404065.3 Pinus taeda | reverse complement strand
TATTACAGGGTTCTGCCCACATGGACGCCGGAGGGGGCCTTACCCCTCCTCTACGTCCTAAGATCGACGCCTTCAAGCGGCTGGTTGCCTCCTGCGGCAAGAGGAAAGCTAATCCAAACCTGCAAAATTTTGTAAAGAAAGTCGAATCCAGAACGCCTGTGCCGGACTGCGTTGAACCTGGCATAATGCAGGCTCATTAGACAATTTACGAGCATTTGGCCCTCTCCTAAAGCTATCGATGGTTGGGTCCAGCGAAATTGGAGGCCCCTCGCCTTTGAAGGAATCCAAAATCATCTGGTAGGTAGAGGCTACTATGTTTTTGTTTTCGACTCAGCTAAAGATCGAGATCTCATTTTCCGAAACAGTCCATATTTCATGGGCTCTTAGGGGCTCTATCTAAATAAATGGATGTCGAACTTTGATCCTTCCCAGGTTATTCCTTCAACTATTCTTGTCTGGGTAAGGTTACCCCACCTCCCTCTTCATTGCTGGAACCCGAAATCTATGGAAACCATCGGGAACTAGGCAAATACATCGATAGGGCTAAAAGGAGAGAACAATATTCATGTGCTAGAATTTGTGTTGAATTTGACTTGGAGATAGGGTTGCCCGAGGTGATCAAGCTAACCATAGTTGGCTGGTCTAACATACAGGAACTCGACTATGAACAACTCCTCTTCAAGTGCCGACATTGCCACGACTATGGCCATTTTGCTCGAAACTGTAAGAAGAAATCTGGGGAGGAATCTGAAAAAGAGAAGGGTGAATAGTGGACATAAGCCCAAAAAGCAGGCACATCCAAGTAGGCCAACAGAGCGAAAGGGAAAGGAGGGAATATAGGGATCAGAGGACCAACTGCTGGGAAGAGACTACCTGAAGCTCATGCCACAACAAATGCCACCGCTTCAACAAATCCTTTTGCTGTTCTAAACCCTCCAGAAGATCAGACCCCACTTGTTCTTGAAGAGGGCGAGGTGAAATAACATATTGAGCAGATTGTAGACGCTGAAATAAACTCAGGGTCACAGGAACATACTGGAACAACCATTTCAGAAATACCTTGCGTATATGCAATCCCGCATGAAACCTATGGCTCTCCAGTAGGTGCCATGTCCCCACCCTCTTATGTAGAAATGATCAAAAAGAAAAAGTTGATAGACAACTCTGGTTCTTCTAAAGAAGACTCTTTTGAGCGATCCACCAAAAAGGCTAGAAGGAAGTCTTGTAAGGAGATTAGAGAAGAAGAGGCGGAGAGATTAAAGATGCAGGTCAGTCAGTCTACAATAAAAATGTCATTAGGTAGGAACACGAGGGCTAGACCCCGAAAGGGGGGCCCTACTCTTGCTTACTCTAGTAAATAATGCAGATTGTCTCTTGGAATTGCAAGGGTTCGGGGAACCCATTGAAAGTCGAAGCAGTTAAAGATCTATCAAGAATGGAACCCTCAGATATCCTCCTGCTCCAAGGGACAAGTATAGAAGAGGATGCTCTTCTATCCTTAAGTCGAATCAAGTGGAAGAAGAATGCAGGAAAAGCGGTCACCGCTTGAGGTACTTCACGGGGTCTTGCAACCTTATGGTTAGAGGATACGTTTCAGCTGAAAATCTCTTTCGCAACCCAACACTGGATATACACAGAACTTCAACATCTTTCAAGTAAGATTTCTTTGGCTCTTTTCAATATTTATGTCCCAGTTAATTTCCTAGAAAAGAAGGACTGTTGGAATTCTCTCTCAGATTTCCGACAAATCTACACTCCCCCAAACATCATACTAGCGGGGGATATTAACATCACTTTAGATCCAAAAGGGAAAAAAGGTGGATTTCGGGGTAAAGATCCCTTTCATGATTTGGTGGAGTCTCTGAATCTTGCTTGGGACCTCCTTGACTTCAAACCTAAGAAAGGTCGTTATACCTAGACCAACAATAGAGTAGGTAATGCCAACATTGTTGCTCGTCTAGACCGGTTTCTAGTTCAAAGTTCATTAATGGAGGGGAAGCATTTAATCTCTTCAAAAATTATGCCCAAGATAACATCAGACCATAGCCCCATCTCTCTGCTACTAGAAAAAGAGGAAGACT
This sequence comes from Pinus taeda, assembly GCA_000404065.3. NCBI lineage: Eukaryota > Viridiplantae > Streptophyta > Pinopsida > Pinales > Pinaceae > Pinus > Pinus taeda. Next base: position 36,147 of record APFE030349647.1, on the reverse strand, counting down.
TAGGCCCTATTCCATTTAGATTTAGTCCTCTTTGGGTAGCGAGAGAGGGCTTTATGGACATAGTGGCTCAAGCTTGGTCGCAACCAATTGAAGGATACCCCAGCTTTGTGTGGGAGTAGAAACTTAAATACACTAAGTATGCCTTAAAATGTTGGTCAAAAAAACCCCTCACCACTCCAATGACCAATAGACAAAAGATTGTGTAGAATTTAGCCGAGATCCAGTTAGGAATGGAAGAAACTGAAACCACCAAATCTCAGTTGGTCATCAAACAAAATGCCCAGTTCAACTCTTTTCTCTCCTTTCACCAAGAAGAGGAGTACTGGTGCCTCAAGTATCGGAACATGTAGCTACAAGATGGAGATAGAAACACTTCATTATTTCATAGACAATGCAGAGCTCATCTCTCTCAGAATCACATCTTGAAAATATCCACCAGGGAGGGGGAAGAAATCAAAGGTCACCCTCTTTTAAAACATGCTACCACATCTCATTTTCAGCCATTGTTTCAGGAGGATGGTACTTTTGATGATGTTCTGGCTGCTAATTTTTTGTCAAACATCCTTCCACTTGTCACTGCAGATTTAAATGTTGGTTTATTGAAGCCTTTTGCTGAAAAAGAGACAGTGGAGGTCATATGGTCAATGGAGTCGGATAAAGCCCCCAGGCCAAATGGCTTCTCCATCCATCTTTATAGAGTTTGCTGGAATGTAATAAAATTCGATCTTCTCTGAATGATAAAATCCTTCCAAAAGAAAGCCAAAGTGGGAGGGTGTACCAAATCCACCTTCCTCGCTTTAATCCCGAAAGAAGTTAACCCAAAGACTTTTGACAAGCTCAGACCTATCTCGCTCTGCAATGCCTCATACAATATTCTCGCCAAACTCTTAGGCAATAGAATCAAGCCTCTGTTAGGGAAGATGATTTCCTCTCTCCATGGCAGGTTTGTAAAAGGAAGGCACCTCATAGACAATGTGATCCAAGTGAAAGAAGCCCTCCACTCTAGTCACATTCAGAAGGAAAAAGGCATGCTCATCAAGCTAGATATGTCAAATGCTTTCGACTGGGTTAAACTCTCATTCCTCTACAAAATCCTTCTCTCTTTTGGTTTTAGTGTTGAGTTTGTCAACTTGATAAAAGCCTGCACATATAGGCCTTGGATAACGCCCCTGGTCAATGGTAGACTTGCTGATTTTTTCCAAGCTACAAGAGGGCTCTGGCAAGGGTGCCCTCTATCACCCTTCCTTAATATTCTATTGGCAGAATCCCTAAGCAAGAAGCTAATAGTTGAAAAGGAATCAGGCTCTATCCCAAGCATTAAGGTAGCAAGAGATGTGGATCCTATATATCATGCCCTCTTTGCAGATGACTCTCTCCTCCTGGGAGGGGCCTTGATTAATATAGCAAGGGATTATAATGAAATTCTTCAACATTTCTGCTTAATTTTAGGAGCCTTGATCAACAAAAGAAAAAGTGTTGTCTATGGTTGGAATGTAGATCATCCTTCTATCCTTCAAATAGCTTGCTCCTTGGGATTCTCTGGGTATGACAAATGGGAAAAGATCAAATATCTAGGCCTTCCCTTAACCTTGGGACCAAGCCCTCCTTCCTTTTGGTTCGAAGTAATAAGCAAGATAAAAGCAAATATAGTATCTTGGGGAGGCCATTGGCTAACAAAGGTTGGGAAGTTGGTTTTGATAATGGCAATCATCTCCGCCCTTCCCATATTCCAGTGTTCTCTCCTGCTAGCGCCCAAGTCTATCACGAAACAAATGTCCAAGCTCCTTTGGGACTTTCTATGAAACGGAGGTAAGGGAAATTAGAGCAAGTTACATCTAGTAAGATGGGATATCCTTAAAAGACCATTTCATGAAGGTGGGTTACAGATTCAGGATCCAGGCCTGGTACATTTGGCTTTAGGTGGAAAAATCATTTGGCAGTTGTATGCAGACAAAAAGCATCATGTCAGCAAGCTTCTTTGGATGAAATACCTAAAGGGAGACTGCTTGAGAAACCTCACAACAACATCTACTCCATCAGGAACAACAATTTAGAACTTAAGCAGAAGAGGCATCGATCACTTACAACAGCATTTATACAGAATCCCGGGCAATGGCCTGAGAACCTTACTGTGGGAGGATACTATTCAAGGGAATGCCCATTTGGCCTCCTTAAATTCCTTAAACAAGATAAATATTTGGTTAGTGAACAAAGGTATCCTTCGGCTTGCAGACATCTACTCTTGGGATAGCAAAGGGAATTAGGCAGGATGGACTTTTTCGGAGGTCCCAAAACCTCTTCTCGCTCAAAAAAACTTGTTGCTTACTGCTCTCTCTGGCCTCGCCAATACACCGCTCATCCAAGGACAAATGGGGGTGGGGAAGAACAGGAAATTACACAGCAGCTCAAGGATTCTCCTCTTTACAATCTCCTCATGCCCCTTCTCTGACACTGACGCTCTGGAAATCATTTTGGTCCCCTTTTAGCCTACCAAAGGTGAATTTCTTCGCTTGGTTACTCATGCATAAAAAGGCATTAATAAGTGAACATCTGAAAAACAGAGGGTTCCACAGTCCCTTTAGATGCTTCTTATGCAACTCTGTTGCTGAAACTTCCGATCACTTATTGGTTGATTGCGATTTCACTCAAGCAGTATGGAATTTGGTCCTTCATGGCCTCCATGCTCCTTCCCCATCTCAGACATCTATTGTTTCTCTGTACATCTCTTATACAGACTGAAATCCTGAGAAAAAAGCTAAAAACACAGCCTGGAACGACATCTGGCAAGCTATTCCAAAATGCCTTTGGTGGAAAGTGTGGTTGGCTAGAAATGACTGCATCTTCAACAACAGGTTCCTGAATCCAGTGGTAGTGGCAGCCAAAGTGAAAGACCTCTTGTTGGAATCTGCAAGTAAATCTGCTTCCGCCTCCTCTTTACCTCCAGAAGCTTCTACGTGGCTGGGATCGTGCTCGACCGGTGAGAGGAAAGAATCAGTCAGCAAACCATTGAACGCTCCTACTTGGCGATTGTGACTCACAAAAGGTGACTTTCACACGTGGTGGCAGGGGACCTCAAAAGCCACGATTTTCTTTGATGGAGCGTCCAAGGGGAATCCAGGAATTGTAGTTGCAAGGAGCTTGATTCTTTCCCCAAATAGATCGAGTGAAATCGGTTTCAGTTGGGGCCTAGGCACTAGCTCAAATAACCAAGCAGAGAGTTACAGTCTTTTAAAAGCTTGTCAAATTGCGAAGGAACTCATATATAAAATTATACAAATTTTCAGAGACTCGGAGCTTCTGATTAAACTTTTAAACTCCAAAGACCATTTTTGTAATCCTTCATTAAACAAAACTCTGCAGTGAATCCGAAACACTTTGAAAGATTTTGACAGAGTTGACTCTTACCACATTCCGTGAGATTTAAACAAGCAAGCTGACTCTTTGGCAAACAAAGGTTGTCTTCTACCTCAAGGAAACTTTAGTCTCAATGGAGGACCCTGCTCGCTTCATCCTTTGCCTTCACCAAGCTACAACGGGCATATATGCATTCATTGGCCTCACCACTCTGTATGAAGTTTGGTTCTCTCACAGAATATGCTCAGCTCATCATGTAAATGGTTGTTTGGTTCTCTCACAAAATATGCTCAACTCACCATGTAATTGGTTGCACTTTTCTAAATAAAAATCTACCTATTTGAGTTAAAAAAAAGAAGGTAGTTGTATGTTATTAAACATCATTTATGATTTATTATTGGTTCTAAACATTTTTATGGTATGTGGGTAAATGTAGTTTCTACAAGATGCATAGTGGCCTAAACTAAGTATTTGCTAGTGTAGCTCTATGAACAACAAAAAATTGCATGGTGTGATCAATGTTCAGGGGTTAACTCTGGTCCTATGAAGAGGGATGGAGGTGTTTCCCATAGTGTATCCTCTAAAACCTGGAGGCATGAGATGGTCATGTTAGCCATGCTCCCCTAGTAGTGTGATGGAAATTGTTGATTTCTTATTAGGGAAATTAGGTTGATATAGTCATCACTTTCACCTTTTGTTTACACTAGAGTTAGGTCAATATAGTCAATGTTCTAACATAGTGTAACAAAGGAATGGATGGGGTATGTAAGTTTGAAGTAGGATTTAGAATGAAGTCCAAATACGTTTTTTTGGCCGATGTAAAAATCTAGTAACTTTATTTCCACAAAAGGATCAAAATTACATCTATATATGCCATCAACATTGCAGGTTGATAGCCCAAACCCGACTATCCGTCAATACTATTTTAATTCCATAAAATAAATAAATTACATTTGTATATGTCTTCGACATTTAGCAAGTTGATGACCTAAACCAGATTATCTATAAGTATTATAAAAAACTAACTACCATTAATGAAAATGATAAGTTTTTAACACTACTGAAAAGTTCAATAAAATACATCAAAAAATTACTTTAATGTTTGTTCAAACCTTCAGAAGGCACTGTCACTTTAACAAAGTAACTTAAAATATTTCACATATATTCATTGTGGGAGTCATAAGCCATGAAGATATTATATGAAGACAACTTGGGTCTTTTCACTAATTTCTCATGTGCCTCGATCACGTCCTAAACTAGTTTTTGAGAGACTATATGTTTCTTGGTTCATGTTCGTGTACACATAATCAAAGAGAGATGAGAGAGAAATCATTCACCCTATTTTTAATATCCGAAAATTATGGGATACAAGTATAATTCTGCAATGTGAAGTCCCCTTTCATATAAATTGTAACAAGGAAGGAATCTCCACAAATATGTAATTGGCTAAGGCCTTTTTTATGAGCTAAGTGTAAAGTAATATTGAGAGCGATGCGTTCACAAAAATTGTTTGACGCATTTCCAAGACCAACTAAGAAGGAGATGGTATGGTCATTTGAAAAGTGTATAATGTCGTCTTCCCCTTTTTAAGGGAGTTCTCCCTCGAGGCCCCATGAAATAAATCCCATTGCATATATTTTTGAATTTGTGTTTCCTGTTAAAAGCTTAGAGAAGAATTTTGCGGGTTTTGTGAAAAATTTCATAGAATGGATAAGCTTTGGAGTGTGCATTACAAAGGTGAGGGACCCTTTTCCTAAAAAATAGAATGATTCCTAACAATCCAAATACCCAAAGCTATAATAAGGGGGACATATTTGAAATTATTTGTTGCCTAGTTGCATAATCGTGACTTCAATGATTCTTTAATGGTATCTCCTCCATAAGCAAGGCATGTTATCCTTTGGATATTTGTCTAGACTTCCAAGGATAATTTACATATAATAATTAGATGATGATTGGTTTATGAATCTTGCAGAGATAACATCTTTTGGGACACTGAAAATTGCTTCTTTATAGTTTGTCACAAGTGCCTTGTTGTGCCATAATAGCCACATAAAAAGGTTGACTTCGGATTTTGTTGGACACTTTAGTTTCCAACGTTTCCTCCTCAACCAAGATGGAGGATCGACTATGTTTTCCTATGCTAGTGCAACGTACACTAGCTTTGGTTCATATTCTCATGTGGGGCTTAGGGATCATAGAAGTTGATCTTATTTGTTTGAGAAAGAAGCAACAATATTCTAGAGAGATATAATATAATTATTCCAAAAGGGAGACAAATAATCTTTGAGGCCTAAATCTTTCTAAAACATCCACCAAACTTGTTGCGTGACATGATCCCTTCTCATGACTTGGATTAGATAGTAGAAGCCTCCCCCGTTAAGGACATGAACTAGATGACCTGGGAGTAAATGGTTACCTTTGCTACCTATCCAAGTATCCTTTCCTATAAGAATGTGAGCCCCATTTCCAATGTTTCAAATCAACCACCCCCAATGATTGCAGAGGCATTTATGATAGCTTTCAATATGATATTGGAACTATTATGTACCTTCGTATTGGGTTTCCTTATCTAATTCACATTCGGATCATGAGGGAGGTATTCTTCCTTTATGAATTGAGCCCATAAATCTATTATTTGAATCACACCCTTACATGTGGCTTGTTTCCAAAGCTTTGGAGAAGAGAGAGATATTTTTTAAGCCCTAACCCTCGGTGGATTTTGGGGTGGAAAATTTCCTCTAGGAAGCTAAGATCATATTTTCTTTTTCTTTTTTTATACCTTTTGACCAAAGAAATTGAAATAAGAGTTATCTTTTTTTTCCTATAATTCCTTTATGAATCAAAGCCACATAGGATTAATATATTATTATGGCTTATAGGATGGACTTGATGAGGACTATACAACCTGCTTTAGAAAGGCATTTATTACACCAAGCATTGAATTTTCTTTCCAACTTTGCAAAGCAATAACTAGTCACATTTTTTTATACTTGTTGGCTTTTAGCATGAAGCTCAAGTATTTTAGTCTTGGACCCATTTCCCCACTTCAAAGGAGTATTTGTAAAATGTTAATCTTTTCCTACTCCCCGTGACCCCAAGTGATCATGGAGTATTTCTCCTTGTTTATCAGCATACTTATAGCTTTGCAAAATATATTCAGGAGCTCATTTAAGTACTCTATTGATTTGTTAGTCTCCTCGCATAAAATTAAGATGCTATGCACGAATAAGAGATGAGAGATAGTACAAGAAAAACCTACAAAAATATCATTTATCTAGGAGAAAGGATGATTCCACAATAGTTTAACATCCTATTTGAGATGGAATTTGGCATTCTTTATTCCCTTACACAATTCCTGCTATATATTTAACACTCATTTAATTCAATTCTAATAATTTAAGCATAATGATGGATGAGTACTTGATTATTATGCTCTCATTAATGAGGATTATTTTACAATTGATTTGCTTAATTTACTATTATTCATGATTAGTTGTGGAGATTTTAAAACTATGCATTAATAACAATAGTTTTTTTCTTTTCAAAATGAAAATAGTTATCTTGATATTACTCGTCTAAGAACTTATATATGGGATTAAGACAAATACAAATTGTTTCAATATTTTGTATGGAGGATTACATATCCATTGAGACTGATCCTAAATTCTATTGTGATGATATCGATCTAAGTGATATCTAATTATAAAATTAGAGCACCTCACTTAAAGCAATACAAATATGTTCAAAATAGATCTAAACTAATAGGAATAAAAAGAAAAGGGATGATTCTGAACATTTTTTGAGAAGATATGTGTGTTAGGGTGTGGAAGGCGAGGACACCACCACTCTCCCATGGTAGGACTTTACATGTAGCACTCCCACCTCATATGTTCAACCATTTCATTATATCTACGCATGTGAGTTTATGTGCTTGAGTGTGCGTTCATGGGAGCAAAATTGAACCATATGGTAGTGACATTCAATACACGCTCCACACCACAACCCCCACCTATTGGTTAATATGGATTTGGGATTCTATATTGCAGATACAGGTAATATCTACCTTTTGGTGTTTTCCTATGCTTTTAAGATGTCTCAATGGTTGTTGCCCTCCTTTGCGCATGAATTATTCCTTTGGTCTTAGTGTCGGATCTATTGTAGACAACTAGAGTCACTAACAAGTTTTTATCCTCCCCAACACATTTTTCTTGGTTGAATTAGTTCCCAGTTCTCTTATTTTCTCTTTTTCTCCCATTCTACACTCTCAACTCTCTCTTCCTTTGTTGTTTGGGCTTTGGTATCTCTGCTTTCTTGTTTAGATTTTGCAGTGGTTCGTCAAAGAGCTTGATGTTGTCATGATGGTGGAGGAAAGGGATCATGGGGTGGCATTAGGGAAAAGAATCTAATCCAACACTATAGAGAGTAAATCTCACTACAAATCAGGGCACAAAGTTTTTGAAGACTAAGTAATGTTGGGGGGTTGAATCAATGTTATGTAGTTTTTAACAATCTTTGAAGTCTTTATGCTATAATTTTTTTTCTAGGAGGTTTGAGATGGTGAAACCCATAAAACATTGAGAAGATGTCATGAGAATTCTATGGTTCAATTTTCAGGGGTTGGTTCACTATATTTTTGGAGATATGGTCCAAGGAAGTTAGGGTTTTTGAATTCTCCTAAGTTTTGTCTCAAACAAAGTAATTTGGCATTTTCACTATCTTTTTTGGTGAGGCTTTAGAACACAAAAAATGGACCATGTTGATACGAATTCAAGGTGAACATATGGTCCAAGTGACAAATATTTCTTCACTATATTTTCATAGATATGCTCCAAGGAAGTTAGGGTATCTGTATGCTCCAAAAACCAGTCTAAAACTTGCCAGTTTGGCATTTGTGTTATAACTTTTTCTGTGAATATTCATAAAGTGAAATGTGGATCATATTAAGGAGAAATATCAGGGAATATATAGTTCCATTTTTAAAATTTCGTTCACTATACTTTTGGAGTTATACCCTATGGAAGTTAGGGTTTGTGAAAAATCATGAAATAAATTTTAAACATGACAGCTTTAGTATTTTTGCTATATCTTCTTGTTCGGAAATTGTCAAACAATGAAATATTCAGGAATTTTAGGAGACATATAGAAGTACCTCAGGTACAAATTCTAGAATTATATTTCAAGAATTGGACATGTGGCATGCTATACAAGTTTGGTGGTGGGAAGGGCCCAATAGTGTGTGTCAGATCAACGAAGAAAGAGCCAAGGGTTTCACCAGATCACATTGACTCCACATATGAGTAGAATAAATTGGATGATGGTTGAGCTCTTATAGCCCCAATGTAGTATTTCCATTTGCACTTGTGCAGAGAAGAGGAGGCATGCCCTTGCACGTGTGGTCAAATTAGTTGATCTGCGCAAAAAATTTGCAGATCCAACGCACAAGAAGGGGGTTCGATCTAGTTGGAGGGTGATCAAGTGTTTTCCTGTGATAAAAGGGAAGTTTCCCCCTTACTATAATTATAAAAAGAAAAACCTTTTTGCTGAAGAAAATAAAAGACACACATCGTTTCAGGTTTTCCTTAGAGTTGGGGTTTCTTAGATATATGTTGTGTTCTAAGTGTTGATGTGTTTGTATTCTGATTTATTTTTTGTTGTGCATATTAAGTTAGAAAATTCATTGTATTTGTGATCTAAGTTTCCAAAATGTAGTTATTTGTATTTATGGTTTTCACACTTAGAAAATTACAAAACAATTTACTGGGTTTTAAGGAAATCTAACATAGTATCAGGGCTCAGTTTTTGGTTGAAGACCAAGCACAAATTTTATCTTCGGGAGTAGATTTTGTGATTCGTAAGAAGAAATTTTATTATATCCATTTGGTCGTTATGTTTTTTGGCGAGTGCGCATTGTTTCTAACAATTTGATTTGTATTCAGTAGTTCTATTTGTCAGTATGGAATATCAAGGTCTCAGATTTGAAGATAGATTGGACCATGTGTCCAACTTTTGTTTGTGGCATGAAAGGATAGCAGTGGTGTTGGAGGAACAATGGGTTTAGAATTTTGTCGATAATGTCCCAGTCGCACCTGTTGACCCTCAGTGGTTGGGTGAGCTTAATAAGATAGATGCCAGGGCAAGAAGGGTCATCCTGGAAGGAGTCAAAGGCCACATTATCCCTCACTTGACCGGGAATAAGAAGGCCAAAGACATATGGATAGAAACAAGGACAAAAAATTGGTGTTGAAGGACAAGCTCATGAGCATTAAAATTTCCAATTCAGATTCAACAAGGTCTTATCTCACCAATTTTTCAAAAGTAAAGGAAGAGTTGGCTAGTGTGGGTGAGATAGTTCCAAATAAGGATCTGGTAAAATTTTCTCTAATTGGTTTCACCAAGTTGTGGCAAGCCTTCACAGATGGGATATGTGCTTAAGAAATTTTTCTAGATTTGGAGCATTTATGGGGTGATTGTGTCTAAGAGGAGATCCATAGACAAGCTCAAAGTGGATCGCATGTTAAAATCAAGGAAGATGAAGAAAATTTCACTCTAGCCAGCTAAGGGACCAATTCCAAGGGTTAAAAGATCAGTAGTGGTGGAGTGCTAAGTTCCAAGGGCGAGAAGAATAAAAAGGATCTTAGTAAGATTATGTGTTTTCATGCCACTAGTTTGGGAATTATGCTACTAAATGTCCTAACAGGAAGAAAGTGTTGGAAAATCATAAATGAAGAAAGATTTTCTTAACTTGATAATTACTTGTGATTTCTTTGAATTTCTTCTTATCTTTTTAGATGTCTTATGTTATCTTCTTATCATCAAGAAACTATCCAAGCCATAAACACGAAGATTAAGGACACAAGATACAGGCTTTTAGCTAGGGAAAAACCCCTCCTTGAGGGGAAAACCCAAAAATACCTTCTCTTCTTCAAGAACCAAATCAAATTAGACAATCAATACCCTTATATGAAAACCAAGACCTCCCTCCATCCACCAAGTAATCCTCCCATCAAGACTAGTCAAACTTCCAAATTCAAGTCAAGAAAAGCATCTCAAAACAAGTCAATTATGGTCTCAACCCTTTCTTTCACCTCTACAATTTCGGTTTGTTCACTCCTATAATTTTGGTTTGCAATTCTTTAGGTTACTCACATGTGTGTAGAAAATTTAGATATTTCAGCCTCCTTTGTTTAGAAAATAATGTCCTCTTCTTCACTATATCTTTTCTTCTCTCTTTAGGCTTCTTCGCACCTTCTTCTTTACTGAAAAGTTGCAGATCAAAACTTGCTTATCTCACTTCCAAACTAGTTTGAATTCATAGGTATATATAGTAGTTTGAGGCTCCTTTATTAGGTCGACATGAGGATCTTGAGGCTGACTTGATGGTGGAGGACTATTACATCAAATAATTTTATCTCTTTGATACAAAATGCCCAATAAGGATTTAGACCATAATGACAAGGACATAGACTCGTGAATCAACCCTAGAAGCCTTCAATGGAGGCTTTGACCTAGAAATAAAATAATAAAGTATGAAACCCATGCTAATAAATAATTTTTCTTTTATAATATAATTTTTCTTTATTTTTACAAGTACATTACATCATGACTCAAATATAATTATGAAGACCGATACTAGTTACATTTCTCAACACTCCCTCTTAACTAGGGAGGTATTCGTAATTGTTAAATTGGTACAAGGTTGACCTCAAGTTGAGATGTTCTTGGGAAGAGTAGAACAACATACACAATGCTAGGATACACTAACTGCTAAGATATCCAACACATCAAAGATCCAAGTGTCACGACACTATTATCATACACTCATGCAAGGATCTAAGATACTAACAGGGACTATGGTGTTATCGAAGCATCTTCCACTATAGGTACCATCAGGATTCAACCCTAACACCAACCCTCGAGGATATAGGTATCATCTCCAAGGTAAGATTCCACAAGAGCAATGATACCCTCCCTTACCAGGATCCACACATCATCAACGACCAACCAAGATGTCCTCCCAAGTAACATCATATAGGCATTTTTATGGTACTTCATCTCTCCCTCTCAATCATCAATCCAAGCATGCTTTTTAGGTTTTGAAAATTTCTCAGGGAGAGATCTACACATCAACTGCTTGCTCAACCATTAGAACATCTAGTAGCTTCACAACCCCAACCATTATCAAAATTCCAATGTATACGTTCTTGTATGCTACCACACAACTCTGGGGTCTTCAACTATTTTGACGTTGCTTAGGTCATCTCAATATCCAAACACATATCAATGGAAGCTTCCTTCTTTACTTTCTTTAGCAACACCAAACTCAACCTCAACAATTTCGAAAACATCAAATTATTCTTCACAACTTCATCATCACAACCTTATTAATCACAAATATAATTCATGAGTAACCATATGTAGTGCATAAGTTATTTTTTGATCTCAAACATCCTCATGGTCTTCACATAATGTTTTCAACTATGGAGGAGATTCACTTTTCTTCAACCAAGCTCCCTCTCAGCTAGGGATATATACTTTTCTTTATCCAAGCTTATTATCAACTTGGGGACAATTTCATCAACAATTTATTCTTCCAACTACATAGGCTCTTTCTTTCGCATCATCAATACCATGAGAGAACTTCAACCTTTCAAAAATTCATTCTTTCAAGATCTTCATATGGTAACAAGGTCATCGATTAATCGTCAATGCAAACTTTAGTGTTATCGGAATTATTACAGCTCCCTCCTTCCATCATGCTTAACATTATCATCAAGTCATCATCAAGTAAACATCTTCAACATCTTAAAAACGAAGCACCTGGAAATATTATCAACGAGTACAACCAAGCATGCACACACACACACACACACACACACACACACACAGATATACATGAGCATGAAGTCAACTTTATCAATATAGCATTAGCATATCATCAAAATGGGAGAATAATAAATCGGATTTTAGTTATCAAAACCTAAATCTAGTTAGGTTTACAATCAACAAAGATCACACCTTTTATGCCCTAGACTTTCACAATCATTTTTGCTAGGGTTTTTATCACAAACCCTAGATTCAATCATCAAAACTAAACTTCAAATATCAACAATTTATTTCAATCAAAGTGAAATCATTATTACTTCTAGGGTTTCATTATCATTCCCTAGAATCAAACTCTACTAAGGTTTTATTGTAAACCCTAGACACAAACATCAAAATGTTAATGCTAGACAACAACTCAACCAAGCTAGGGTTTCAATAAAGTGGAAGCACATACTCCTAGGTTTTTGTTGACGATGTTGGAAATTAGTCAACCAAGGGGATCTCCACGATGTGAAGTCCCAATTAGACCTCACACCATTTGGAGTAGGAGCCCCAACCGAAAATACAGTTAGTTTCCATTATCCTTAGGGATTTTCCTTGGCTGCAATTATTAACATAAGAGGTTATACAACATTCTTTGGAACAAGCAAGTTGACACTGCGAGGCATACAATTACGATGTATATAAGGTACTTTCATGGCATGTAGAAAGAGAGTGAGCCTCTAAAAGAAAAGTAATAGTACCATCGTAAAAGAGAAACATGAGAACATAAGAGGATCATAAGTTAGTCTACAAAGTATTTCATAAGCCAACCACAATCATAAAACCAAATACAGCACACCTTCAACAAGATAAGTACCAAATCCATCGAAATAGTTCAATTTCCTTCGTACATATGAACAAAACACATACCGCAAACATCTAAAGAATAGCCCTGCGGTATTCATGATACATGCATGAAAATCTATTGGCTCATCGAGCTTTGTATATTAAGTGGAAGTGCCAAAATATACAAGTACAATGTTGCCACACTAGCCCCAATAGTGAAACATTAAGTCACAACTCGCTTCTCTCTTGTGCCAAGCTAGAGAAGCCAATGTGAAATTTCAAGTCCCAAAAGTCTCATTTCTTGAGTTATGAGGGTTTATTTATAACAAATGAGGTGGCTCTTCACCTCCCATGTGACTCTTGACCTCCCCCATGACTCTTGAGCTTTTACAATGACTGTTCGAATTCTTACATGACCTTTGAGCTTCTATATGACTTTAAAACTCAATAGTGACTCTTCATATTCCATGTGAGACCCTTGGTCTTCCACATATTTTACATTTTCTCATTTGGAGAATTACATAATTACATTCCACAAATAATGTGGCAAGGCACTATAACACATATGACTATTGAGAGGACTCTTGACAATGATGACATGGAACTTCATGATGATGTGGCATTTGCAAGCTGCTCCTTTTCCTTCTTTCTTTGCATCTTCATGATGGATATTGCATGTTATTTGTATTAATTCTCCAAGGGGTTAATTGATATGGAGTCTTCATGCGATCATGATCTTTGATCTTCTGTTGGAAACTAGTGTTTCTTAATCTTCTCTTCAATGATAATCTTTGTATTTGTGGCTACAAAGGTGTCTTCCAGCATGGTATCCTTCTTCTTCTCCTTCATCATCATCCTGTCATGTGAAAATATAGTACCTACAATTGAAATCTACTCATGAAAAGACAACAATAGTATGAAAACTCCTAGTCTAACATGCTTCGTGAAAATCATTGACTGCGCTGGAACATGGTGTTGGACTGGGAGACTAGCTAAGGGATTGCGCAGTTATGCAAATCAAGAGGTCACGAGCAAGGACTTAGGCTTGATACTATGTAGTTCACAATTCAAGAAGGGCGGGGCATAGTGATTGCGTAGTTAAGGGGCTCAAGGAGGCAGGCTTGAGGCTTGAAGTTTCCCACTGCAGAATTCTGGAGGGAGAGAGGCTGAGGGCTTGTCAAGTTTAAAGTTCAAGGAGTCAAGCAGGAAGCTTGATACTACATAGTGAGAAGAAGGAGTTATATGGGAGGTTGGGTTTCATAGTTGTGGAGCTCAGGGGGTTAGGGTTGAGCACTGAGATTGTACAGTGCACAATTCTAGAAGGCAAGAGCTATGCATTATGCGGTTACAAGAGGGAAGGGTTTAGCGTGAGGTTTGAGACTGCATAATGAATAGTTAAGGAGGGATAAGTGAATCCAAGTTGCTCGAGAAAGAAGTTTTAAAACTTTGGATAAGTGCATGATCAATGAGGTCAAAGTGAACAAGGACAAAACTTGAACATGTTCACACACATAGAGCAATTGATTACACAACATTGATAACTCAGAACACATGAATAGCATAATCCCCTAAATGTGACAACAATGAGACAACTTCCCCCAAGTGTGACACTTAAGGTACACTTTGTGACGATAGTGACGACACTTGTGCGACAATGCTTGAAACTTTGGGAATGAGTGTGATACATGTCTACATGATAAATAAGACTCATTGGCACCAAAGTTACCCCTTGAAACGAACTATAACTACGATTATGCGATATGCAATGCCTCCCATTCCAAAAGAAAACATTTGCGAGGGTAAGAGAAAAGTGAAAATGACATTGAAAGTGACACATGCCAGAGTGAAGATGACATGAAAATGACACTTAATAAAGTGAAGGCAAGCAAAAGCAACAGTCGTAAACATGAAAGAGACGCTTGCGAAAGTGAAGGTGCGCAAAAGCAACAGTTGGAAAAACTCATCAAAAAAGAAGTATGATTGCAGAAAAAAGTGAGAGACTATCAATTGAAAGTGTGCATTGGCTGGTTATATAGGTTGAACATTGCAAAAGCACTGTCTTGATGGATTGCGCTATGCATGTTCAAGCTTGCATAAAGGAATGTGCTCATGAATTTGTTACAGAATGAACATTTGTATCCAAATGACTTTGATGCTCATAAATAGAGAAGAAGAGTCAAACACTTAGCATAACATTCATTGATCATGAAGCGACTATGGGATGACAGATCGTTAGATCCTCAGTAGGCTCCAAAATTCACATGTAGGAAAATTTTTGGAGGGTGTTGATCTCAACGTCAACACTTGGTGACACACTGGTAGAACTCCAACTTCTCTCTTAGGGTTTTATTCTTAAGTGCAAGGTCTCATTCTTTCATGAAGTATTCATTTTCCATACAGATTACCCCAACTTCACCACTTATCCTGGTTAAAGATATAGTTTCCTTTATTCCTTGCTCAACTTCAAACACATCAACATAAGTCTAGTCATACCTCAACTATTTTGACAATGGAAAAGGATAATAAGTATACTGAACTTTTTAAGTGCATTCCTTGGTGTTGCTCCACTGCCAGCGAGCCTGAACAGTACCCCAACGAAGTTGCTTGCTTCACATATTTGTGCAGGAAGCCTTTCTCTTCTTCACCTTTTATTTATTTACTAATAGAATGTGCAAAGGCACTTATTTATTTTGACGATGGAAGAGGGATCCTGACTTATTGAGAGCATAAGAGGTTAGTTCCTTGTTTAAGGGATTTGAAAGGTAACCAAAGTTATATGCCCGTTTAGAGTTTTTCTCCTTTCCCTTTTCTACTCGGTTGGTTCGACATGTCGAAACACTATTCAATGCAGGGCTGAGTTAGGAATGAAGATCTTAATAAAGATACAAACTTTGTAGGTCAAGAAAAGGATTTATGAATTTGCAGATATGTAAACCGAAGATATTTTCCATTCAGACATCATCGACTTTAAAGATATGTAAACCTAAGATAAAGAAGAGGATAACAGATAAGCCAAGCATTGTTTGTTGTCACAATTTCCCTTTTCAAGTTTTGTCACATTGTCTTTTGAGCCTAAAGGGACATCTTTCTTGCAAAATCTTATTAAACAAAATATGGAAGGAAAGACATAATAAAACAATGAAACAATATCAAAATACAATGCAAACGTAGAACCGGTCTGAAAAAGAAAAATGCAAGACAAAATTAGAGGACAAAACAAGTGTATGAACTAGACAGAGAGCAAGTGTAGGATGAGTGTGTAGGTGAAACTAACATGCAACTAGATATACTCCTAAGCTAACCATCTAGAAGGTTAGGTTTAAGTATAATGGACTTTCCAATGTAGCCGCCTTAATCGCTTTTGACCTACAATAACAAATATATAAGTGATTAAAAGTAGTATAAATCATTGTGCACAATAAAAGACTACAAGTTGACAAACTTGCACAATGAATCGAAGGTATTTCTTATCAACAGAAATATGTGCCATACTTACTAGCTTTAACTAGTTTCAAGCTTTACCTTGTTGCTTGAAATGATGATCATACAAACCTTGAAGGTTGCTTGCGGAAGTATATTCATTCATGTTTTCAGTTTGTGCACACATCCGAAAAGATTGAAACTTCTTATTTGTGATGGAGCTTGAGATGTAAGATTTCTCTAACCATTCAATGATTGGATATTGATATTAAGAACAATCAATTTGAAAACCCTGATGCTCATGAGAAAATAAATTTTCAATTAACACATTTGAATCGCAGAGAGAATCTTTTAATGGGTATTCGATTTGATCTCATTCAAAAGCCTTGTCAAGATGGTGAGGGTATGACATATCCATCAGCTCACATTGAAGTGCCTCAACTACCTGACTAATATCTAAATCGTGAAATGATAAAGCATGAAGACTTTAAGTTCAACAAAATCAATCAAACCAGTATTATGATCAGTTTGGTTAGTTAGCACATAAGATTTTTGATTCACCATTGGCTCCCTTTATATCTAAATAGACATCGCGCTAACAAGATGAAAGCTTAAGACATTTAAAACAATCACTGACATCGCAAATTCAGGAGACCAACTAAGATACCAAGCTGGTGAAATATTTGAAGTAAGGGTCAAATTCAAACAGGTATTCATATCAACACAAGGGTCTTGATTTGCCGAACGAATCAAGCATTTACCACCACTCAAGAGGAAAGACTGTGCGAAAAAGATGATTAGATCCATGACCTACACAAAAATAATAGGATTGTGACTAATCTCCAAAGTGTTTGAAAGGGAGTAATCTTCTGACCAAAAATGAATTACTTCTTGACAATCAAGATGACGGGCTTTGAAACTGTGTGTATCCATAAAATATGTGCTCTCCAACCCTAAGTATTTTTCAAGGGATTCCCATGATGAAGAAAGATTAATCAAATAATAATATTTCATCTAATCATAAATGTTATATTGGAGATTGTGAAGATCAACTTGAAAATATCAAAAGTTCTTTAAGGATGAACTCACAACAAGTGGATAGATATTAAAGAAGAATTATGCATGAAAAATTGGATCCAACTCAATTGCAAGATCTCAATGGGACTGCGAGAACCTAACGTAACCATCAGCGGGGGCTGAAGTGCCTCAACTTCCTGACAAGTCTTTGAACTTTCTGATGGTGGATCATCGAATTTGGGTGGATTAAAAAAATCAACAGGTAGATATGCACCACTGTCATCAGATGTATCAATGAAAATATTGTTAGTGCCATTGGTTTGACAGATTCAAGATTAAACATATCATATTCTTGATGGTTGGAAAATTGAGATGCATGAGTCACAGAACTCCCATAATCATTTAGAATTGTAACATATTCCTCCTGACATATGAAATATTTACAATTGAAGAGATCGTGAATAATAGATTCAATATTTTCATCCTCTAATGGTAGAATCACAACATCATGTACCTAATCGAAACCATGACCAGCCAAATAAAGATCTGCTAGTATAACATACTTATCACACATATATGGGTACAATGAGTTGTGTGCTATAGGTGAGGAAAGATGAAAAGACTCAGGTGGAGAAACACTAGCTGTAAAACCAGACTGAGTTTATAAAAACAACATATTAGCATGCATGTTATGTTCCATGAGATTGTTTTCATCATCGTAATGATCAAAGACATACATACCAATGTAACATTCATATTCATCTTACTTTTCTGCGATAGGGTATACTGAAGATTCAAAAGCCCGACAACTTGTTTGTTCAAATTTGATATCTGAGGTTTGCATGACTTAGGGAAACTTTAGAATCATTTTGAATCGAAAGAGACTCCCATCACACAAATGGAGATTTCAAACTATTAAAAGCAGATATTGAATCGATACCACATAAATCCAAGTGTTTGGAAAAAGGAAGCAAATCATTTGATGTACTTGGGTATTCATCACCACATGTGTTAATGACAACAAGGATGTCATGGTGTTGGTTGTCCAAATTCTCAACTTGAAGGAAGGATATGGGATCATTTGATAGGTTATCAATATTGTGAGATCGGTGATCAACCATAAATGTAAGATTGTCATCTTGGAAGAGGGAAGAAAGCTTAAACATATATTCAACACTTTTCTCCTCTACCTGTGAAGTACAACTACCTTGTTCTTGATTACTACTTGAAACAACAAGTTGAACATCATAAGATATGAAGTAGGTGATCAAGTAGATCGTGATACAAGGAATCATGAGATGTAGATGGTAGAGGTTGAAAAGTATCCCTTAAGGAAATTATGTTTTCAATTGGATCAGATTTAAGATTAGGAATATGTACTTGAAAGACGAAGGGATCAACTTTTACTTAAGGGTTCGTGTAATTTCTAAACCATTCCATGTCCTCCTCAATGGGATCTGAATCATGGGAAATGGATGAAGATTGAATGGACAAAACAACAATTCAATTTTCAGATTTCTCTACTTTAACATCATCACCGGGAGGCACCCAAATTGGTACTGGAAAAGGAGGAGGACAAGGAAAAGACGGAATAGCAGGTTCCTCCTCACAAATTTGGGGTGTCTCATAATCAACATAAGTTGGGAGAGTGGAATTATCGAAGGGTTTAGATGCAGATGATTTCACGGAGAGAAGAACCAAGCTATGGAACTTTTCACTGATAAAATATGAATTAATCACTCCCTCGGGAAATTCATAGCAAAGGTGAAAAAATTGATTTAGAAAATCCTCTACAAATTCACCAAATTTCATTATGATCAAATCAATCTTATTACATACATATTGATAATCATACCTGGCAAAGGCTTGATGGAACTCCTTGAGAAATTGATTGAATGAATGAATGGAAGTGAATGGCAAAGTCTGACACCACGTCTTAACTTGACCTTCAAGAGTGAGGGTGAATACCATACAAACAACATATTCATCATCGATTTTGTTAACAAAAAAGCAAGAAAATCATATATATGTTTGGCTATGAATGTACAACCCTCACCATCAAACCTAAATTGATACAAGTCATGAAATTGTTCCATGGAGATGAAAATTTTAATAGTGGATAGGTTAGAAAAGCATTATGGGATTATGATTTGGGAAAGAGCCATTTAATATCAGAGATTCAAAACAAATTCAACAGGAAAAAATTGTCATCTGGCCCTCGTTCTAGCACCAACTATTGACGGTGCTAGAAATCTGCTAACTAAGGGGGTGTCCCCGATGTGAAGTCCCAATTAGACCTCACACCGTTTGGAGTAGGAGCAGAAACTAGAAATACAGTCGTTGCCATTGCCCTTAGGGATTTGTCTTGCTGCAATTATTAACATAAGAGATTATACACCATTCTTTGAAATAAGCAAGTGTGTTGACACTGTGAGGCATACAATTGTGATGTATATAATGTACTCTCAAGATAGGGAGAAAGATATTGAGCCTTTAGAAGAAAAGTAATAGTACCATCCTAAAAGAGACACACAAGAGCATAAGAGGATCATAAATTAGTCTACAAGGTAGTTCACAAGCCAACCATGATCATAAAATCAAGTGCAACACACCTTTAACAAGATAAGTACCAAAGCCACCGAAATAGTTCAATTTCCTTAGTACATATGAATGAAACACATACCACAAACATCTAAAGAATAGTCCTACAATATTCACGATACATGCATGAAAATGTGTTGGCTCATTGAGCTTCATATATTAAGTGGAAGTGCCAAGATATACAAGTGAAATGATGCCACACTGTCCCCAATAGTGGAAAATTAAGTCACCAATTGCTTCTCCAAAGAAAGATCTTCTCTCCTATGCCAAGCTAGAGAATCCAATGTTAAAGTTCAAGTCACAAAAGTCTTGTTGCTTGAGTTATGAGGGTTTATTTATGACAAAAAAGATGACTTTTAACCTCCCCCATGACTCTTGAGCTTCTACAGTGACTTTTCAAATTCTTACATGACCTTTGAGCTTCTATATGACTTTAGAGCTCAATAGTGACTCTTCATATTCCATGTGGGACCCTTGGCCTTACACATATTTTACATTTACTCATTTGGAGAATTACATAATTACATTCCACAAATAATGTGGCAAGACACTATGACACATGTGAGTTGTAGCAACTCTAGTTGAAATCCCATGTAATAAAAGTCAATAAAGGAAAAATAATAACCATGGTTGATGGGACACTTATTCCAAGCTAAATGTTGGGCGAGCCATCTTAGTGTGGGTGTTCATTTCGACTAATATGGATAAGGAAATTGGCAAAGACAATGAATAAATCCTTGCAAAGGAAAAATGGCATTTTTGGCACATTCATGTATGAAAATAATGGAAATTAGGAGAAAGGGGATGTGAAAGGTCAAAGGTTGCATGTGAGAAGAAAATGAAGGAAAATAATGAAAAATGAAGAAAATAGAGGCCTGATTCATAAAAAAGTTTTTAAGGATCAGTTGGTAACATTTTGTGAGTTTAGTTTTGGAGCTCTCCCATTATTCTCTCTCTCTCTCTCTCTCTCTCTCTCTCTCTCTCTCATACTCTTGGATAAAAGGACTTCTAGGAACGTAGAATTAAATCTAAATGCTTATACTAGAATACAAGAAAAATGATAGAAAACCTAAAGCTATCTCGATTAGGAAGATGTAGATTTAACCCAACCAAGAGCAAGATAACTAAGTGAATTGAGATTTAAATAAGACTAACTTATAGTGAATATCAAGTTAATGAAGTAGTTCAATTATTTGATATTATGATTATTAAACATATCCTATTCAAAGATTCTTTAACCAAAATTATTAATCAACAACTTTTAGGAAGTAGTTCACAAGAATGTTGATGATTAGTAATCCAACATCTTGAATGATTAAACAATAACATAAGGAAATAGTTCACATAATATTATTGTTTGTTAAGACATAATTAAAAGATTGATCTTTGAGTAAGTAGTTACTCATAAATCAAAGTTCAACACATAAGAGCAGAGATAAACAACATATAATTGCAGTAAATCCCTCACATAGACAATAGTGCACAAATATAATTGAAAATAACAAGTCTATATTATTATAAAATGAAACTAGTATTTAAAACAATAGTATCTTGAATACCAATTTCTTAAGTCCAATTCCCTTTCTCTGATCTCCAACAATCCCTTACAACTCATAAACTATGTTGATGAGACAAGAGTTGCAATAGTGCAAGCTCTTCTCAGCATACAGAGTTCAGATATGTAAAAGATAAATCTATCTATTCCTCAGATCTGAGATTAAACTCTCCTCTCCTCTACAACCCTAAATCCCTATTACAGTATTGTTTTTAGAAATCTGAATTACAGAGTAGAGAAGGATTTTTCCATTATTCGAATCTCCCATTATAGAGCCGAGAGATGATATTTACATATGCTGGGAATACTAACAGTCTCCCTTTATTTTCTCAACATATTGAGCAAATAAACGTAAAATAGAGCAGAATTATTCCATTAGATGAAATTCTGGCTGAATATGAATGGCTACAGCTTGAGGAGATGCCCAATTTAGCTCACGCTTGGATAAGACTACATTCACTTACTTCCAGAGTGATATTGATTTCCTGCCCATTTTAGATCCACTTTGCCAATTGGAGGAGTTATTTTAGGGATTAGTTGTTGGATCCGTTAGTATATTTCATCCTGGAAACTTCTCTTCCAATAGAGGGCCAAAATTAGTCAAAATCGGGGAGAAAACAAACCAAAGTATAAACAAACTATAAAATCAAAAATATGAGCCGCGAGACCAAATTAAAACAAATTTAATGTTTTAATTATTTTTAATTATTTAAACATTATAGTTGTACCAAATAGTGACACATGGCAACATTTTAGTGGAATCAGAGGCAAGTGGATTATCAGAATTCAGAAGTCGGAGGGGGTGTTGTATTGGAGATCAGAGGTGTGAAAGGATAACAACTTATTGGAAAGTTCTGATATGAGAGTTGTGATATGAATAACAGGAGGTTTATTGGAGATCAGAAAATTGGCAATATCGGAGATCGGCGATGTTAAATATCATAGGTAGAGCGAGAAGGGATATCGAAGATCGAAGCAAGAATGAATTCTGAGGTCAGTGGATTGGGAAATTGGAGATCACTGACATGAGCATCCTATTGAAAATGTTGATATTGGAATCTCCAATAACGCTACGTGGAAATCTTGTGGGGTCGGGCCTTTGTTATTATATTAGCAAAGGAGTGCTTTTATCACTTTTAGGCTTAAACATTTGAAAACTCAATCGGGGAATGGTTTAATCGCAATTTATCCTAAGGGGACGTGTCACAATGTTCCGATAAAATTTTTCCGCTGATAGATTTTAAATGAAATCCATTGTCTTATGGGCCTGCGCTTCGATATAAGGGTTCTAATATGTATAATGTATAAAATACAACCACTTGTAATATAAAAGGTTTAGCCCTAATATTAATTTGAAATAATAAAGCCACTTTAACATTGAATCTTGGCCTTAGGGACTATGTTTATTATTTACAAATTAAAATAAATCAAAACATATTTATTATTTATGCAAAAAGTAAATATTTACAAAATAACATTAAAAAAAAATGATTTTGTAATTTATGTATACTTAGTATGCCAAGATATTTAAAATATCCAGCCTAAGTCCAAACATTATTTACAAATCAGATAACCACAAGAAGCGAAACAAAAGATATAGGAAGATCATGTTAGCTAAAATCTGCTAAGGCAATCAGAACTGAAAAACCAAAGGGTCCCCATAATTTTATTATATGGCTAAAATAAAAACTAAATGAGGGGTTGTTGAGTACTATAACATTTAGGTAGATGTGGGAGGAGGGTGTTACAAAGTGGTATTAGGGCATGGTTCACCCCTCAGACTGGATGGGACGTGTGTGTTGTTCATGCATTCATGTCGGTTGCATGTGTGTCTCTTATGCTTGTATTATGTGTGCCTGTTGCATTTGCATGATGGTGATCATGGTTGTAGTGATGTCGGCATGTGGAAGTTAATGGTGTTGTGTGAGATGCACCAACATGAGTGTATAACTGGTTACATATCATTATATTTCAATTACATGTATCATTCTTGTAGGCTTGGTTACACATATTGTTCATTTATGCTTGATTATATGTGTTTATGTGTGCATATGGTTGATTACACATTGCTTATGCATGCTAATGTTTGCATGTGGTCAAGTGTATAGCGATGTAATGGTTGTTGTCATATTGTTCGTTTATGCTTGATTATATGTGTTTATGCGTGTGTGTGGTTGATTACGCAATGCTTAGGAATGTTAATGTTTGCATGTGGTCAAGTGTACAGTGATGTGATGGTTGTTTTCATGCATGAGGTCGTGGTATGTGTTGTGGATAAGGTCATGCATTGATGCCTGGACCCTAGCTAGAATGATGGTTGCATGGTTATATGTTTATGTGTTATGTTTATATATGATGTCATGATTATGTTATATATGCATCACGGTGATTTGTTGATCTTGCAGACAAGGTATCCTCCCCGAGCAATACTAAGGTACGTTGGTTTATTTTGATTTGGTTTAGCTAACATTATATACCTTTCACAAAGAAATATTGAATGGCTAGCAAGATGGTAGACTACAAAGACTCTCTCTATGCATCAAATGAGTAGTATGGTGTTGTGAATTCTTTTGATTTTCCAGATACATTGAGAAGCTTAAAGGAAGAAATAAGGAGTCGTAAGGTAGATAATGACAGAATCATACAGACACAAGAGAAACAAGCAGAGGTTAATGCAGTGTTACTTCAGAGCTTGTCAGATTTGCAACGATAGGGACCACGTCAGATCAGCTATGAACAATAGGACAGAACTAATGGGGCATATGGTAGTAGGTTGCATGGTGGTCACAAGTCAGATAGAGATGACACGGTTAGAGATGGCAGATTGTTGGACACTTCGGATAGAAGATAGGATAGACACAAGTACTATTCTAGTTTTGATTCAGATAGGCACTATGATCGTCATCGTTATCATCCTTATAGGATGAGTGATAGGGGACACTTTCCATATGAATTTAAGAAAGCAAAGCCACCTACTTTTGGTGGAGAGATGAAGAAACCATAGGATGCAGAGGCATAGTTGCTTAGCATGAGGAAATTCTTCAAGTTACATGATTATTCATAGAACATGAAAGCCATAATAGCTACATTCAGTCTCAAAGGTAAAGCAGACATTTGGTGGGAAGATGTGAATAATTTCATATGTATTCATGAGGAGGACTTGACTTGGAGTGAGTTTGAGTGGCTATTCAAGAAGAAGTATATGTCGGAGAGGTACTTTGATGACAGGGCAAAGGAATTGTATGAGCTAAAGATGGGATCTATGATAGACAATGAGTACACTAGCAGGTTGTTGGGGCTACTAAAGTATGTGCCTTACCTCATGGAGAAGAAGCCCAAGATTTAGAGGTTCGTTAGTGGATTATCGATTGTGTTAGAGCCTAGATTGACATGAGGCTAAAGGAAGGCAAATCTATGGTAACCACAAACTAAGCTTAACCTGGTAGCTAGCCCTACCAGGTTGGGAGAGGGCTCTCTCCTTATGGATCTCAGTCAAGATGATTGGATCATGAACAAGATTTTATGCTAGGTATATTAGCTCAAGGGCTTTGATTGATTTTGTTGGTTTTTTGCTAGATCAAATGGATCTAGGCAATTTGGGTCTAGGAAATTAGGTCAGAATACAGGGTGTTTTATGGGGCAAGGTAGGTATAGGCTTTTACATTTGCAATTGAGTGAGGTGAGATGTCTAAGACTGGTGAGGAGCTGAGGAGGGCATGTAACTGTCATGTATCCTTCTCAAACAACAAAAAACATAGAATATTGAATGGTTTCCCAAGGCAAAGCACTACAAACAATGAATTCTACCTATCTATCTTGATATCATTAAGTTAGAAGCACTGAAATAGATGATGGCACACATAAAACATGTAAACAACTAATAACAAAAGCTAACGTGCAATATTGTTCAGAGCATCCAAGTGAATCCAACCCCTACTAATGACAAAGAAAATAAATAATATAGACATCAAAACTAATCATCCTGACCACTAGGGGTCGAATCCATGAGAAGAGGGGATGTTTCAACCATTTCCCGACTAAGAACTGGAATATAGGCAGTCAAACAAATTGCCTCTAAAAAGGTGGAAACAGATTCATTTGCCTCAAAACTACCTCTAACTAATGAATCTACCCTCTAACATTGTTTTAAAATTACATTAACATGCCATGCCATCATTTAATTACATGAGTGAAATCATCCACGAGGAGAGAGAAAACAAATTCACAGTCAAAACAGGCGAAATTTTGATTTTCTGGTCAAATTGGTCAAAAGCGCAGTTCCACTTTCAACACACTTTTGGAGGCCTTACCCTTAGCCAAATTGAGCCCATGATAGCTCATTGGAAAGGTATTAAAGGATAGTTTATGTAAAACCTATAATTTTGCATTTTGGAGTTCATTTTCCCTGTAAAAAGTCCAATTTTCCAAGATTGGTCAAAATGTGCAGAATGAGGTTGCCTAAATGCAGAGTGTTGTTGCAGTAAACTTTTGAAGGTCTTTCTCAACTCCAAATTGAGCTCATGATATCTCATTTGAAATATATTTGTGTCTGATTATCATTTTACTCATCAAGAAAGCATTTTGTCATTCCATCAAGGAGAAAAATTGATTTTACCAAGGTCACTCCAGAGGTGCATCAACCCTCCTAAGGCAAATATATTTTTGACATTTCTCCTAAACCATGAAACCTATGTAAAAATTGAAGGAGGTTTTTCTTCTTGGGTTTATTATGGACAAAAACCTCTCTCACTTTTGTCAAATTCATCTTTTATTGCTCAGAAACACAGTTTCAAGAAAATTCGTCCCTTATGTGTGGTGAATGACTTGTTCCTTGGAATGACTTCTAGACAAACGATGAAGACCTGATGTTTGATGATATGAAATGGCCTCATACCTTCTGATATCCCTTATGCCTCCTTTTCTCAGATATCTCTGGTCCCATAGCCAACACTAGCTCAGTGGGAGAGGAATTTAGGGTTTTAGTGCTTGTTTCTCTTTTGCTTTTGCAGGTGAATTGGTGCTCAAGATGACTTGATTTTTGCAATGGTAGGTGCTTAGGAGTAGCTGGGAACCAATATTACATATGGAAACATAAAATTACATAAGAAATGAAGATAAAAACAAAATACTCTGTTTTCACCTCAAAACAAGTTTTGAGGTGAGAACTACCTTCGGCTTTCAAAATGATAAATTATGAGTTTACCAATCATTATTGGCTTCCTGATGTCCTTGCTGATCATTACTAGCATGTAATCACTGAATTTGACCATGGAGGAAACCCTAAGACCTAATGAAATGAATTTCAAAGTGAAGAAGAGCCATGACTGAAATATATGAAAGAGGATCAACAAGTACAGATCATGAGGGAAAATTGAAGTAAACCCTACCATTAGCGAATCAATGACCTAATGGAACGCAAACTCATCGGTATGGGACTCCTACTATGAAATGCAAAAGAGCATATTTTGATCACTGATGGCAGTGTGAAGACATTGACACTAACAGATTGCATCCAAAGACATGATTGAGTTCCATGAGCCTAAATCATTGGAGGAGATCATCTGAAAGTTAAGGCGTTGCTATGAACAATTGAAGCGCAGATCTGAGACTAAGCCAAACTAGAAAGGTAATGCAAAGAATAAAGGAAAATGGGATAGAAAGCAATCAAGACCTCAGGGTATGGGTAATAAAGAGAATGTAGTGCCATCTAAGAAGTTCAATGCATCAGACAAAGGACAAGGATTTTGATCAGAAGAACAGAACAAGGATGCAGATTGGAAGCCTATAGAGTGTTGGACTTGTGGAAAAGATCATCGCAGGAGAGATTTCTTGCAGAATCATGGTGGTAGGTCTCAGATATACAGTGCACAAGACACACAGACTATTGGAGATGTTGCTCAGAGTGTTCCTCGTATTTATGTAGCATTGGATAAAAAACATGTAGACCATCAGGCATCTATCATTGAGATGGATGGTAATATTTGTGATCAAGTTATTTATATTTTGATTGACCCTAGATCTAATTATAGCTATGCTAGTCCTGACTTGGTTGATAAGTGTGGTTTGAGTAAGGAATTGCATGCAAAATCTTGGTTAGTGAAGTTGGCTACAGGTACAAATAAGCGAGTTCATCATTGGGTAAGAGCTTGTGCATTTGATTTGAATGTTATGCCTACTGCAACAGATTTGAATGTATTACCGTTGGGATCATACAATATGTTGTTGGGCATGGA
Source organism: Pinus taeda (assembly GCA_000404065.3). NCBI lineage: Eukaryota > Viridiplantae > Streptophyta > Pinopsida > Pinales > Pinaceae > Pinus > Pinus taeda. The sequence continues at coordinate 8,313 of APFE030349647.1, read as the reverse complement.
TTGGTTGTACCTTCATCTAAACAATGTGGATTTCTATGAAAAGGCCATTAAGTGCTTGGATGACAATGGAGAACTAAGAGTTTTACAGGGAAAGAAGAAATTCACATCAACCATGAGCTCCTATTGGACAAACTTATAGGTTAGGATCTTACAGGAAGGTCAGCAGGATGTTAGGTATATGGAGACTATGCAGAGGTTGCAACAGAGTACAGGTACAGGTGCAGGTGGTAGTGCAGGTACAAGTATAGATGGTAGTACATGTATAGGTATATATGATAGTACAGGTATAGGTGCATGTGGTAGTACAGGTATAGGTACACGTGGTAGTTATTGTATATTGTAGAAAAAGGTGCTCGTGCTATGGAACCGAGCACTAGAGCAAGTTAAGGTGCAGTGGAAGCACTTTGGGCCCGATGAAGCTACATGGGAGATGGACGATCAGATGCGAGCTATGTATCCTTCCTTGTTTTCTGGTGGAGGCAAAGTAGTTTTCGTATGGTGTTTTGGTATATGTTTTGGTACATGTTTTGGTGATTTTGGTAAATGTGCATATATATATGGATGTAAATACCGCCATGAGCTATGTTATAAAGCTCCAATAAGAGGTATGGGTGTCATGTCATTGTGATGTTATGTTGTTATGTTTTCATGTTGGTTTTCTTCTTAGTAGGTTGATCATTGTAAATACTGAAACGAGCTAAGTTATAAAGCTCCATTGGTAGTATATTTTGCTTACAGCATTTTTGTGGTTATAGGTGTTGTTGAACACTGAGGATTGTGTTCCCCTAAGGGGGAGGGTTCTGTAACAACCCTGGTGAAAAATCCATGTAATAAAAGTTAATAAAGGAAAAATAATAACCACAGTTGATGGGACACTTATTCCAGGCTAAATGTTGGGCAAGACATCCTAGTGTGGGTGTTCATTTCGGTTAATATGGCCAAGGAAATTGGCAAAGGCAATGGCTAAGGCTTTGGAAAGGAAAAATGGCATTTTTGGCACATTTATTTATAAAAATAATGGAAATTAGGAGAAAAGGGAGGTGAAAGGTCACAGGTTGCATGTGAGGAGGAAAATGAAAGAAAATAATGGAAAATGAAGAAAATATAGGCCTCATTCATAAAAAGACTTCCAAGGATCAATTAGTAACCTTTTGTCAATTTAGTTTTGGAGTTCTCTCATTATTTTGTCTCTCTCATACTCTTAGATACTTAGAGTTTTCTTGGAGCACTCTTGGAGGGTGTGGCATACTTGGATTTTTGGAGCAAGAAGGCAAAGGAAGAGCAGGAAAGCATAAGAGGGCATTAGGATCAGCAACTACAATATTTTTTCTTGCAGATACCGAGTTGCATGTATGTCTTCCTCACTATTTTTGGCATGCATGTCATATGCATGTGGATTATTGGTCATGATCTGTCATTGGTATGGAGGATTGCCTGGATTGACAATGGATTGACTAGCCTTGCCATTTCCTCGATAGCCATGGAGATTGTGGGTTTATTTCCTTGTTTGTTTTAGTTGGTTCTCATGCTTCCTTAGCTTGGGTTGAGTTATTAGTTCCTAGAAGCCCTGGTTGTACAAACATTATGGAAGTTCTGTAATAGCTTGGGTTGAGTTACTAGTCCTTGAAGCCATTGTTAGACAAACACTCTGGAAGCCCTTAGTTGGTTGAGTTACTAGTTCTGGAAGCCCTGGTTGAAAAAACACTCTGGAAGCCCAGCGACACCTTTGGGTTGAGTTACTAGTCCTGGAAGCCTTCGTTGGAACAAACGCTCTAGAAGCCCTGGAAGGCTTGGATAGAGATCAATATGATGATGGTTTTTGTGATGTCCGACCATGAGGTGGAATCACTATTTTATGGGTTGAGGTGGATGGCCTCTGGAAGCCCCAGATGATTTTGGATTCATGTGTTCTATGACATCCCACATTCATGCTTAGAATATGGCACGGGGGTGAATGAATGAAGATATATTTGGCTCATCCATTCTACAGTCAGGTGGAGCGTGGAAGTCTCGGGTTTGGATTTTGCATCATCAATATGAGGTTATTTCTCCTTGTATTTATATGAGTATTGTATTGGTTATGTGTGGTTTATATGGTTGTGATTTCATTGGTATTTTTAGTTGTTATCATGTTGGTTATGTATGTTTTTTATGACAGTAACTATGTATGGCTCTCATCATGTTTTTATTGGTAAATGAATGAACAATGTATCTATGATCTAATAGATGAAATGGCAGTCAATGTATTGAGGCATAAATTTCTCTTAGCAATTCTTATCTAAGTATGAGACCCCTATGCTCAAATCTATTATTTACACCTGTAGATTACATATTCGTGATATGTTTGACGAAATGCCTATCATGGCTAGTAGGGGTCCAGTCAAGGTCTTATTCAAGTGATTTCATTTGTACTGTCATGTCCCTGTTATCTTATCGTTCTGAAGATGTCCTTCAATTATGGGCAGTGACCGGGGCTCTAGGCAAGAAAAAGCGGCTCAAATCCTTGGGGACACTAGCACAACACTAAGAAAAATAGTCCTTGGATGCTCACATGCCTTGTCATGAGAGTGTTTAGAGCCTCATGGACGCTAGAATGCCTATAGCATGGGAGCGTCCGGGGGTCAAGTTGTCCAAAATCTCAGTGGGACCTAGGGGCTGGTTGGCAGAAAGGTTGGGTTGGTTCCTGAGGGTTCTAATGTTGATGTTGAATGTCTGTATGGTGTGTTTCCATCAGTTCCACTTCCTTAACATGACTTAGGAGGTTGAATCATATCATAGTGGCCTCTCATTGCATGTTTACCCAGGTTGGCCGGTTACTTGGGCAGATGTGGGAGGAGGGTGTTACATGTCTCTTGAGAGGACTCTAGAGAGTGATGGCATGGAACTCCATGATGATGTGGCATTTCCAAGTTGCTCCTTTGTTTCTTTCTTTGCAACTTCATGATGTATCTTTTATGTTCTTTTTATTCATCCTCCAAGGGGTTTATCGATATGGAGTCTTCATGCGATCATGATCTTTGATCTTCTGTTGGAAACTAGTGTCTCTTCATCTTCTCGTTCATGATAATCTTATCTTTGTGGCTACAAAGGTGTCTTCCAACAAGGTATCTTTCATTATCATCATGTCATGTGAAAATATAGTACCTGTAATTGAAATCCACTCATGATAAGACGACAACAGACCAAAAACTCCTAGTCTAACATGTTGATGTGTTGTGGTTGATGTTTTGAAATTTTGGTGCTTGCACGAGGTTGTTGAACATGGATGAAATTGGTTGAATTTTCTTTGATGTGCAATGTGTTATCTTCATTGCTTCATGTATTGTCTTGAATTTTTCTAAGTGTCTTTTGTTGCTTGAAGGTTTATGATGCAAATAATCCAGAACCCAAGTGCTATTGTGGATCAAATCTTGTTGTTGTTTGTTGAACAAGGATCTTGTAGCAATCTTTAGAGGACCCTGTAGTTGTCCAGAACTGGTGTTGGACTCCTCTGATGCTTCATGATGCATAGATTTCTTGATTTGGGTCCTTGAATGTGGTCTTGTAGGGTATGTGCAAGCTGCTACGGGACTATGTGTCTTCCTGCAACAGTCACACAAACCCTTCTAGGACCAAAATTTTCTCCAAGTGTTGCTTCATAAAATATTGATAATTCATAAGGAAGTTGTTGATCACTATTAGAGAGTTTTGTGGTGATGAAAAGAAGTGGAAAAAGGGATAAAGGACAATGATTTTGATGGACATAGATGGGAATGAAGGTGGGAAAAGTTGTGTGATGGATGGATTATAAGGTTGTTGTAGGCACCCTCCCCTCTTCTTGAGTGAAAAACATGCAAATTGCTCCTTCTTTTTATACTGATCAGAATCTTGCAGCACTTTGTGTCAATCCTATAGTAGCCTTGTTTAACCCATATATCTCAAACGATAGATTGGATTGACTTGAATTTTTTTGAGCATGTTTCCATCATCCTTATGCATCACCACATAAAAATATTAACCAGTGGATGCACAAATCTCGAACAAAATGGAAAATGGTTGTAGGTGATGGAGGCCAATTTATCAAAAAGTATGCATTGGAATTTGTTGAAATTTCTTGAGAATGTTACCATCATCCTTATGCATATCCCCATGAAACAACTTGGAAAAAATATTCGTAGTTTTTGAGATATGGTCAAAATAATTTTTGCCCTATGTATTTTGTAAATCTAGCAAAGCAAAACTTTCCTGTAGTAGCTATAAGACAACGACGAAAATGAATAGGAAAGGCATGATAATGACGGGTGAATTTTTGAAATGGATGAGGATGATGGATTGACATGGCCTTGGTCCCGTTGGAGCATCTGGGCAAAGGAGGTGAAATCCCAAGTTTGACTTTCTTTGACTAGATTTTTTATCATCGTTTTCTTTTGGTGCTAGCTTATTTGTGTTGTTGCAAAGGTTGGAGAGCACCTGCATTCATCAGAGATAGATACCTTGGGAAAATACTAATTTTTTTTATTTTCATTTTTTCTTTTATCCTAGGCCTACTAGCTGCCTCAATAAGGTTTTCAACTAGTAGTCTGCTTAGGTGTCTGTCATGCGGAAAGAGTTATTTTTGCGGACAAATCTAACCTCCCTAGGAGTCTAAGACTCTCTAGTGACAAACAAAACAAACAAGAGCAATCCTTCTCTAAACATACATTATCCTATGAGAAAACAAGTGTTTAAGTATGGGGGATTACGCAGTGCATTATATTAGATATCATTTTTGGGATTCAACTGCGTTAAGTAAGTCATTCAAACGTATGACCATTTCCATGAGAGGTAGTAGTGCAAGCCCCGGAAGTGATGATTGATGCTATGTGATTCGTTCTCCACATTTCACTAGTTTCAATCCCACTTCTTCACCCCTGTGAGCATCACCCGATGCAATGAGTGCTAAGTGAACTATTTCAAAAATCATGAGAAATTAGTCAGTTACGACTACCTCTCATGGAAATGGTCATACGTTTGAATGACTTACCTAACGCAGTTGAATCCCAAAAATGATATCTAATATAATGCACTGCGTAATCCCCCATACTTAAATCAAAAAGAGTCAAGGGATCTCTACTTGAATGGTTCATGAGGCACAATACTTGCTAAGGTTTTGCAAATGGGGTAGCAAGCTAAGTGGGCTTGATTGTAGGAAAAACTCCACAGTTAAGCGCGCTTGAGCCAGAGGAGTTCTGGGATGGGTGACCTCCTGGGAAGTCCTGGTTACCGGGTGCAAGCCCCGGAAGTGATGATTGATGCTATGTGATTCGTTCTCCACATTTCACTAGTTTCAATCCCACTTCTTCACCCCTGTGAGCATCAGCCGATGCAATGAGTGCTAAGTGAACTATTCAAAAATCATGAGAAATTAGTCAGTTACGACTACCTCTCATGGAAATGGTCATACGTTTGAATGACTTACTTAACGCAGTTGAATCCCAAAAATGATATCTAAAACAAGTGTTGTTCGATCCTACCTCAAATCCAACGCTTGTTGTAGCAGTCCAGCCTTGCTGATCGAGATGAGCTCCTCCTTCACTTTAAGACCTGCATACACTAACAGTCAAACGATTACATAACACCTGAATATTTCATAAAACAAAGCATATTCATCATATAAACCAAGGAGTACATGAAATAATTCATTAACAACAAATCATTGAGAAGAATGGACTTATTTGTATTAAGGAAACAAAAAAGGAACCATTACAACCTGAGCCTTGGTGTTGTGCAAGCTCCTCACAGGGTCCAGCAAGAGATTTCCTCTACTTTGACAAGCTCACCCACTCCCACTATGGCAACAAGGAAGGATAGTGATCTCTCCTCACAAGTCAACAATGGAAGTCCTAATTCCAGCAGCATTTACCCTTTAGAATGTTCAGCTTTCCACCTCCCCTCCTCTGGCCCAATGCCTGTATTTATAGTATTCTAGAGGAAGTTATTCAGTTCCAACATCAATGGGATACTCCCTCTTTTGGATGGGGTAGCTCCTCTCTTGATGGGATAAGTTCCTCTATCATAGGGATGCATGAACCATCTGGAGGCGCTCAATACACGTCAAACACTCTTCTAGAAAGCTCTAGAAGTGACCACAAGTAACTTTTTTTAAGATGAAACTCGCGCCTTTTGACCTTTATAGGAGTATGCACCCATCCCTTGACTTACAGAGCGTACAAGTACGTAGGTACAATGAGCTTGGGATGCGTACACGCAGGCAAGGTAGAGAGAACCTGCGTACCCAGAGATAAACATGTTTTTTAATGACTTTCTCTCTTTTTTGAAGTTTGACATGGAGAGCAGAGGTATAAGGCTTGACACGGAGGATAATATGACTATTGATGGAGCCATATTAACTGCAGATAGTCATGGTG
>APFE030349641.1:0-30314 GCA_000404065.3 Pinus taeda | reverse complement strand
CAGAATACATGGCAACCACTCATGCAAGCAAGGAAGCAGTTTGGTTGCAGAGATTGTGTTCAATTATGGGGTTAGTACAGGGAGCTATAAGGATAGACTATGATAGCCAAAGTGCATTTTTCTTGGCAAAGAACCCTACATATCATTCAAAGACAAAGCACATTGATGTTCAATATCACTTTGTGAGGGATATGATAGAAGACAAAAAGGTGTTTCTCGTAAAGGTGGACACTTTGAAGAATACTGTAGATGCATTGACAAAATCCATGAGCTCTGAGAAGTTATCTTGGTGTAGAGAAACAATGGGAGTTGTAGTGTTGGATAAATGACTAAGCTCTCTTGTGGCCTCATGTGGAAAGAAAACAACAAGTGGGAGAATGTTGGGTTGTGTTATATTCTTTCCACGACTAGCCCACGTAGTCAACCGAGGGGTTAGAGGGGGGGCGGAGCCCCCCGTTCGTTACGCTAATTGTGTAGCAGGGGGGTCACAGGGGGTTTGAGGGGTGCAGGTAACCCCACTCTATGGGGTCTTGGGTAGACCCACCTATGGTTTTGTGCATGATTTTCGCACATGGTTTTGGATGTGATGGTTTTCGGTCCATGGTATTAGATGCTTTGGCATGTATAAATATGTATTGTAACATTGAAAGGAACATAATGAAAAATCAAGCTGGAAGTCCCAGTTTTGGGATCTAGGGGAAAATATCTATGTATATGTGTTTTATGTGTTATGCTATCGCATTGTTTATTTTCTGTGTTTTAGAATTCATGTGCAGGTAATTTATGTACGGGGTTAAAACCTACACTAACGGAGGAATTTCAGGTGTATCACCAAAAGAGCACACCTTATCACCCACAGGCTAACAAGACAGTGGAGGCGTTCAACAAAGTATTGGAGACTACACTGACCAAGGTATGTAATGCTCAACAAAGTGATTGGGACCTATGCATACCTGCAGTATTGTGGGTTTATAGGATGACGTGTAAGAAGTTAACAACACATACACCCTTTAGGCTGGTATATGGGGTTGAAGCCATAATGCCTATGGAATACATCGTGCCTAGTCTACGCATAGAAACACTAATAGATATGATGGATTGCAGAGCCTTAGAAGAGAGGCTCGGGCAGTTGGATGAGCTCGAAGAAGAGAGATTTTGGCTGGATTTCACGAGCAGGTCCAAAAGCAGTGCAAAAAGGCATGGCACGACCGACATATTAAGCTGCACATCTTGAAGGTGAATGACTTGGTGCTATTGTATGATAGTAAGTTTGATAAATTTCCAGGGAAATTCATAATGCATTGGATAGGGCCGTATGTTATTAAGGAGATTACCGACGGTGGCGCGGTCCAATTGGTTAAGTTGAATGGAGATCCCTTTCCAGGAAAGGTGAATGGCAGTCGTTTGAAGCCATACACAGGTGGCCCGACTGTCTAACTAGCTGACAGAAGCACAGTCTTAGTGCTCCAGGTAGCTGAAATGAGGCACAAGACTATAAACTACATTGCCAGGGAGTTATGCAATTTCAGGACTACGCGAAGCAGCGAAGTGTCATAGGGTCCGCAACAGCGTGGAGACAGCTGCGCTAGTGCATAGGTCCATTGGAAAGTGACCGTTAAAGTCACTATTCATGATTTGATGGTTGATTTAAGGCCAAATGGAGCGGGTAGAAGGCATCTAAGGTGATATGTATGGGTTAGATTCTTGAAAATCTGCTGCCAATCTAGCATTAATGGACCGAATGTGGGGGGAATGGTCGAATTTGAATTCAAAGACCCTATAAATTACAAGTGGATGTCCAGCAGAAAAAACTTGGCATTTTGAGAATTGAGTTGTTGTGTGCTCAAGTATACATGAACCGAGACCTATTCCAGACTCTGAAAGTGAATTCATTGTTTGAGCAACTACTAGAGACACTGCAAGAATTGTGGAATAACGCTTTGTCAGCACCCGCAGAAACCATGGACACAAGAGTAGTGATAGCCAAGAAGTCACACAGCAAATTGTAGTAGTAGTATCCCTAGAGAGCGTCGGAATAATAGTTGAGGTACCTAAATCACCTAGAACACTGAGACCTAAGAAGGATAAGTAGGCTATGATCCTAGTGCACATCTCACCAAGAAACCCACAGAGGACCAAGCTCATGTTGTAGTAAAAGGGGAAGGCCATTAATCTAGAGGCCGATGAGGAGGAATTTGAAGAAATCCTAGTGGATGAGGAGGATGAGAAAATGGAAGTTGAAACCTAGGGTGTGGACCCTATTATCCGGCTACCCGAATATGTTCCTCCGCGTAAGGGTAAATCCAAGGTTCTGAAGGACATAGACGAGAGCAAGAGCTCCCTGCAAACCCTGTTGCTACAGGATGATATTGTTTTTGAGGGACCGCACTTAGGATGAGTTCATGTACTGAAGTTTGATGATTGGGACCTCACGGATCATGATAACTTCCCACATTTAGCTACTGAACAGCTAATGTGCCGATGGATTGACGCAATGGCTAGAATGATTGAATTGGAACCACGCAAATGGCTCATGGGTGTAGAGAAAGCTAGGTTGCTAAACCTGCTCTGGGTGCCACATTACCATTATGCCCCAGTGACCGTCTTCATCATCAGGTAGCTGCTCTGCTTGGTGCATGATGGATGTTTGTGGCTGGAGGATCCCATTCCCATCACAGATCACTTGATTCATCGAATCACATGGCTGCCTTATTCAGGGGAGGATCCATCCATATATTAGAGGTGGCTTGTTGGCCCTCATGGAAGAAATGAAGAAGAAGTTTAAGTTGGATAAGAAGAAGCGAAGATATGCCATCTCCAACATTAACAACCCTGCAGTCAAGGTTGCGACACAAATATTAGCAAGGAAAGTGATGCGAAAGTGCCACGTGGATGAGGTGCTCATGCTTGTGATTGCACTAGTGGCCCAATGCGCGGAAGGAGTCCAATTCAGCTGGGTGAACTATCTATGTGGCGAGTTCCTTGCGAATTATCCCGAGGCATAGGAGCAGGGAAAAATGTTTCACTATGCGTGGTCCTGTTGCTGATCGTAATGGTGGCATGGGAGCTGCCTAAAGATAGCCAATTCCCTTCGGTCACGCCGGAACTTCTAGAGGTAGTGAAGTACGATTTTCTATGGAAGACCAAGGATGCGCATCAGATAAAAGAAAGCAAGATCTTTTGGGTCTTAATGGAGATGAGCATTAGGATGGGGATCAATCACAAGCCGTGGTTGTCACCCATAGTATACGCCAATTTGAAGAGCTTCGTAGAGTTCAAAGCGGATTTCCACCATGCTTTTATTAGGGCGCAAAAGGACCCCGCGAAGACATGGAATAACCTACTTTACATAGTGAATGATGATGTAATTTTCATAGTCCTTGAGTCTTAGCTGCCGGAATGGCATGCTCTAGCAGGCTCCGTGGTGGAAATAGATAAGTCTGCCAAGTAGCAGAAGAAGGAACAAACAAAGCTCTGAATGGCGTAGCTGGTGGAGAAGTGTAGAAAGGAGGAAGTAATGGCTAAGGCCCAGGGAGCACACGATGCTGCGAAATTGGCCGAACAACAGAGGAGAGGAGGAGAAGAGTGCGAAGGACAGAAGTCACCTTCACTTAAAACTGAGGCAGAAATAGAGACAGAACAAGGTGGCACGGATTCGCAGACGACATCCACCCACTTAAGCATCCGTGACCACGAGAGAAGGCAGTGCCACAAAAGAAAACAAAGGCATCAAAGACATCTTTCAACCTAATCACCCTCACTGAGGGGGATTTGCATGATATAGAGAAACGGTGAGGCATGTCACCATGGAGGCCCTCCAATAGTTGGAAGAGTAGCAACAGCTGGTATTGGGGGCTCTCCAAACAGAGTTGCAGGAGTTGTAGGTTCACATTCCATATGCTAGCACAGTGTCCACCAGCCTCGTGATCGACACTTCAGCTGCCGAGGAGATGTTGCGCACAAGGGTGACCAACACGGTAGTGCTACCAGATGGGGCACTTACTATAGAGAAGGAGGCCAACAGGCCCATGGTTAGTAGTTTGAAAGGGGTAGGATTCAACATGGCTCCGCTCCCTCGGGAGACGCTCTACCTATTACAGGATGGAGTCACCGTGGAACTCAGGGCCCAGGAGAATCGCGCTCTACAGGTGATGAGTGAGTAGCACATCAACATTGATTCAACTGGGCCTACGACATAATGAGGCAGTGGAGAGGAACAAGCAGATTATGCAGGTAGTAGAGGAAGCCTGCCAGATGGTCCTGGAGTTGGAAATTCAGGTAGAAGAACCGGTGGAGGCGCGTGTACGCAAGTTGGACATAGGGGTGTGCAACGCTTGAATGGAAATGGACGAGGTTAAACTAGAGCTGAACCTACAGATTGCAAAATTGCAATTGAAAGCGCAGCCTTCAACTCCACTGGAAGTCACAGAACATCATACCACCATTGTTACAAAAACAATAGTGGCAGTTGATAATGTAGTGGCAGACTACATGCATCTGTTTGAATAGTCATTCGAGGTCCTAACCACCCTGCAAGAGGACCTAAATGTAGAGTGCTTGGAGATAGAGGTGCATGAGCTACAACAAAGGTATGACGAGGTAAAAGGGACCGCGCATACGATTGCCATTACACAGAGGCTCTCACCGATGTAGGAGGCAAAGGCGCTCAAGGAATAGGTGGATGTCGCTCGACATAAAGAAGCAGTCTTAAAAGCACGCCTATGACCATGGATAGATGAGGCTTACGTGATCATATCCTCCATTGAAGGAAATCTCACAAAACTGCAGGTAGCTCAATAAAATATTCAAAGCAGCAGTTCAGCAGTAGTCACCGAATAGCGAGTGGAAGAAGTCCAACAGGCAGTCGCTCAGTGCACTGTTGACGTTGCGGTAATCCAGATAGAGTAGGGAGGTCTCCGCGCTAAGATCTCTGCACCTATAGAGTGGCTTGAGGGTGATTCACAATGTTTGTGTTGAGGGACTGTTGGGCGTGGGATCCCCGAAGGGCAGTTTTGGGGCTAAAAGCCCATATTTTGGTCCAATTTTGTAATCGAAATTTAAAGACTTCGCATTTTGTGATCACGGAGCGCGTAGATGTTAAAGAGTTAAAGGGTTGTTTGACCTTATTTTGGAAATGTAATGCCAGCTGTAGAAGATCTAGCCATGGTCTGTAGACCATGGGATTGTATAAATAGAGCTAAGCTCTAAGTAGTTAGATAGATTAATTGAATAATAGACCAATGAAGATATGATGTATGAGAGATAGCTTTGAAGTAGAAGTCTGAGTTTTGGGTTGTAGCATAGGTAGAGACTATGCAACTGAGTACGTAGAGGCCTAAAAGTCTGTAGCTAAGTGTACAGACCCCTGCAATTGAGTGCGCAGGGTGGGTCGAGTCTGTAATTGTCTGAAAGTATCAATAAAGAGAAGTATTCTACAATTTCTACGTCTTTATTTCCTATTTATGCATCTGTTATACTGGGTATAAATTTCACTTATAATGCTTATATAATGCACAAATGTATGTAATTGTGTTGGATAAGTAACTGCAAGTAGGAACATCCATTTATGTGAAGCTAACTAAGATCTGATAATAAAGACACTTAGCCTAGTTAGGAAGATATCGCAGTTCACTACCCTAGCAACACGAAAGGACTTCAGCCCTTGGTTAGGGTCGCGTGGAAGACGATTGTACCCTTTCACAAAGGCACTAAAGGCTGGAACAGAGTGTTAAGCAACCTACACAAAGGCAGGTATAGCGGGAATAAAATGACATCACATCCATCTCAAGGGTGTGGAAACTTGGTTCCAACATCCCCCCATACTACTTCGGGGGAGGCTTCATTCTGCGCTCCGCGGGCTGATGCCGAAAGCACCAGTAGTGTAGGGATTTGTTTGGCTAACTAACACTGAACTTGGGTTAGGCCCCCACAAGCCAACACTGGGTCCCAAACAATTTGTAGCCTCCTTAAGCCTGCCACTTGTCCACTTTGACCAAAACATTGCCCAGCCATATCTCAACCATATGAACTCATATTTAAATGTCCTTCACACAGTTGGAATCAGGGTGATGAGCACTACGATCTGTTCTTAGTTTCATATGAATCTGATGCCTTTGATTTTTGATCTTTTTTGAAGCCACTTCTGAATCTAAGCATGTCTGGAGCCACCTAGATCATTCCCCCCCTGAGGATATTTTTGTCCTCCAAAAGCATGAACATAATCTACAACTATTTTCTATATTGTTTGGACCACAAGTTTCCTGATAGGTTAGACTTCCTTCTCCTTCACCCTTGTCCTTCAGAGCCATAAGTGATGAACTGACACTTGCAACCTCTATAAACATGTAATACATCTTTGCAAATTACATTCTTAATTACATGACCAACCATGAACCAAACATCCCCATACTTTCCATGCGTTTATAATACATACTCTTTGGTCAAGTTTACATCATAATAGAAATAAATACACCAACTATCAATAAAAGACCAAAACATCATCATTGCTTTAACAAGCAATGGAAAACACATCATCACTTTTATAATAATTGCAACACATGATTTACAAAATGAGGCCATGAGAAGCTACCATTTCTAGTAAAACCATCTCTCACTCATGAAAATGAATGGGTCATCATCTCCCTGTGGAAGATTCACTTGTTGAAAAAAATTTCCAACTGGTTCTTGCACGGGAACTTCGTCCTCAAGGCACTTCTCTGGATGGAGCCTCCAACATGTGGCCCTTTGATGTCCACCTTTATTGTAATGACTGCAAAAAGTCTTCTTCCTCGAGACCTGCGAATCAAGGTTTTTGTACCACCTCCAATGGATGAGTCATTCTTGGGCCATTAACACCAAGTCCTCCTCCTTTATACCCCATCTTGGTAAGGAGTCTCATGCTAGTTCTTGAAATGGGTACCTCCATGTTTCCAATAGAAGTAATTTCTTGTGAAAATTAAACTAAATAATGATAAACAATGTTTACCTCAGATGTCGATTCTAAAATAGGGTATGGTGGCTTCGTTAAGCCTTCGTTGTGCTTCAATTTCTTCAAGGCCTCTTTCTCGGCTCGTATTTGAAGCTATAATATCTACTTCTCCTCTTTCTCTTCTTGTAGAAATCTCCTCAATTTAACATTCTCTACTTGAAGGTTCTGATTTATCTCCTCATTTGAATGATAATAAGATCGAGGAGCGATTAGGGTTCAGAGCGATTAGGGTTCAGAGATTTTTCTGTCATGGCGCAGACTGTGCCACTTTGAATCGCTTCAGACGCAGAACCAAGGACCCAGTCGTGCATCTGTGCGGCAGGGTTCCAAGGAACGCAAATGGACTCCACGCAGGGGGGGGCGTCAGAGCCCTCCCCAGGCACAAAAAATACGTTGTACGGCCCTGAACAAGATCTGGTGTTTGGATCTTTAGACAAGGGAATTCTGAACCAAGACAAAAAGCATCAGCATGGGAGAAAAACGACAGAAGGGCAAACGGATCAACACAGCGCCGCACAAGTCATTGGGGCGAATCAGGGGGAAACCTTGAAAGTCACCTCTGCAACATGCAGACCCATAGCCAAAGAGCGACCCAGAATCGAGCTGCCAGGATAAAAAATAGACAAGAGAATTGAATACATGAGGGATCATGCCCTAATCGGGAAGTTCATAGGGTTTTGGCCGACAGAAAGGGCATTATATGGCTGGATTGTGACAAAATGGAAACCCAAGGGAGATGTAACCTTGCAGCTCAGGCCGAAAGGCTTCTTCACCGCAATCTTCTTCTGCCTAGAGGACAAATACAGAATCCTGGGAGAGGGACCCTATTTTTTCAATTCAACAGGTCTGTATCTAAGGGATTGGATACCAAGATTCAACCCGGATAAGGAAGATCTCACCTGGGTGCCAGTTTGGATCCGACTGTACTCACTTCCAGACGAGTATTGGGACGAGGATATCCTCAAAGATATAGGAAATGGAATAGGGGAATACATCAGAGCTGCAGACGAAACAAAGAAGCGCATACGCATCTCCTATGCTCGCATATGCGTCTTTATACAACTGAATGAAGCCTTGCCAGAATCGATAAGTCTCTTTCACCGGGATGAAGAGTGGATTCAACCTCTGGACTACGAGCACATCCCCTTTCGATGTAGAAAATTCCATGCTCTAGGGCATCTTTTCTGGGATTTCCCGCTAAATGTCAAATCAGCTTCCCCTGAATCCTCTGAAACCCCAGCCCAGGAAGGCTTCACAAAAGCCCCTAGCAGAAGGCGCGCTCACAAGAAGCCCAGCAATAGCACCAAGCCTCAACAAATAAAAAACCAAGGACCAGCCACAAAGAATAGCTTTGAATCCTATCACGAACCGATTAGGACCAACCCTCGCCCTCTGTAGACGCCTCTGCTCCCCCTTCCTCATCCTCCATCCCTCCTCCCTTTTCCTCCTCATCCAAACAACCCCCCCCCCACCCCCACTCAGCACTCCGGCTCTTCATTCAGATGGACTCACAGAGATGGAAGGGAAAGACAAGGCTATGGATATTGATGGAAAACTAGATCCCCCACAAAGCTCAGAGACAAATTATGATGGAAGCAATCAAGTGCAAAGAATGGAAGAAGAACCATAGAGCATAGATATGAATGGACTAGACATCATAGAGCTAGAATTAGCCTGCAATAAGAAGGCATACGACAGCATACTAGAGGATCAAATCAACAAGCTGGAAGTAGTTATCTCCAGAGCCTTCCACCAACATCAATTGGGCATACAGCCTGGCAGCCATTGGGACGGCTATCAACTCCCAAAAGAATCCAAGAAAAGAGGAAGAAAAACGGATCTCCAGCGAACGATTGAGATAGGGAAAATACTGGTAGACTCGGGCAGGTATGCTAAACTGACGAGTTACTACAAACCCTCCATCAATAGTTAACTATGAAGCTAGTATCATGGAATGTTAGAGGGCTCAATAGCCCCGGCAAACTTAGAATGTTAAAAAACATGATTAAAATGGAAAAACCTCAAATGTGTTTTCTGCAAGAAACCAAATGCAATAGCTCCACATTAGATAGCATTTTCTCCAAGGCCTGGCCAGGGTGTCGAACGACAGCGGTGGATGCCTCTGGTGCCTCGGGAGGGCTGGCTGTAGCTTGGAATACACAGGCGATAGCTCTTTCAGATCTGCATGCCTCCCATCATATCATCCAGGCGGCTTTTCATATGCTAGGTATGAATATCCATGGAAATCTCACAAACGTGTACTTCCTGCAGGATTCAGGAAGTAAAATGGCCCTTATTGATACTATAGAGGCCTTGAACACTAACAGAAGGCACCCACTCTGGATAATAGGTGGGGATTTTAATATGATCACCAAGCTAGAGGAGAAAATTGGAGGGTGCAACAGAACACCTCTCTCATAGATATGCCTTTTGGCAATGGAACTTTCACCTGGAGAAATCGCAGAGCTGGCAGGCATCAAATCGCCTCCAAATTGGATCGCTTCCTCATATCAGACAATGTTGTTCACCTGGGAGGAGACTTCTCAGCATCAATTCTTCCTCACACTGGCTCGGACCACTGGCCGATTGCCCTTCAATGGCAAAGACCAGGCAATCCCACTAGAAGACCCTTCCACTTCGAAGAATTCTGGCTCACGCATCCTTCGTTCAAAGACATGGTCAAAAATATTTGGACAACCTTCACCCCACCTGAAGGATCTAAGATGTTTCAGCTCCAACAAAAGCTTAAGTTTTTAAAAGGTCATCTAAAACAGTGGAACAGGGAGACCTTTGGTAACATATTCATATCACAACAAGAACTAAACAAGGAATTGTCGGCTCTCCAACAAAATATAATAACAGAGGGGCACATTGAAGAAACGTTGGAACAGGAACGAAACATCCACAGCAAATTGGAGGAAAGGCGGAAATAGGAGGAAATATACTGGAGGCAAAAATCCAGAATAAGATGGCTGAGGGAAGGTGAACGCAATACCAAATTCTTCCACAGGACCACTGTTCAACGAAGAATGCACAACAGCATTCCCTTCATTCAAACTCAGGAAGGCGCCAAAATAGAGAAACACGAGGAAATTGAGGTGGAATTCCTCAATCACTTTGCTCAAGTCCATACAGAGCCTGAAGGAGACAAGCGCCCGGCTATTGAAAGAATAACGAACAACGTGCCAAAGATTATCACGGAGGAGCATAATGAAATTCTCCTTCGCTCCATTCTAATGCAGGAGGTGGATGATGCAATGTCTTAGCTAAAGGAAGGTAAGGCCCCGGGGCCAGAAGGTTTCACCACAACTTTCTTCCACACTTTCTGGGAACTAATAAAGCACGAGGTCTGGAAAATTGTAGAAGAATCAAGAACCCTCCATTGGCTGCTCCCATCTCTCAATACAACCTTCATTGCGCTCATCCCAATAGAGGAAGATTTTATCACCCCTGATAAGTACAGGCCGATAGCTCTTTGTAACGTCATCTACAAAGTTGTATCTAAAGTGATTGCGAACCGGCTCAAGCCCCTCCTGCCCATGCTCATATCACCGGAACAGTTAGGCTATGTGGAAGGGAGGCAAATCATGGACGGAATTCTTCTCACGCACGAGATAATTCACTCCCTAAAAACCACAAAGCAGGTAGGTATGCTCCTTAAACTGGACCTCTCTAAGGCTTTTGATAAACTAAGCTGGACTTACATTCAGCACATGCTCACTGCCTTTGGCTTCTGCTCAATGTGGGTTCGATGGATTATGAGTCTAATCACCTCAACTCAATTCTCCATCCTTGTCAATGGCATCCCCTCCCGGCCCTTTAAACCGACTAGAGGGATCCAGCAAGGTGACCCCCTCTCCCCCTTCCTCTTTGTCCTAATGGCTGAAGGTCTAGGGCGTCACATAAAAAATGCGCTACACTCTCATCAGCTTAAAGGCCTTTTGGTCCATAATACCCCTGCCAACTCCCACCAGCAGTTTGTCGACGACACTATGCTCTTCGGATACCCTTCAGTCCAGGAAGCCTCTCGCTTCAAAGCCCTGCTCAATGACTTCTCAGAAGCCTCGGGCACCAATGTTAACTGCTCTAAGTCTCAGATTTTTTTCTTTCACACTCCCCCCTCGGTCAAGTCAGCGGTTGCCCACATTTTAGGATTCCCCTCCGCTTCCCTCCCCTCCAAATACCTGGGAGCACCGTTCACTGCCTCAGCCATAAAGCACTCCACCTGGCAATCTCTTCTTGAAAAGCTCGATTCTCACCTTAACCTCTGGACTCATAGAACCTTAAATCTTGTCAGTCGTGTTGTGCTCATCAAATCAGTCCTTCAGGCGATGCCGCTCTATATGTTCTCAATCCTAGTAGTGCCGAAGTGGGTACTTAAAAAAATAAGAAACCTTCAGCGTTGCTTCCTGTGGGGCAGCACGACAACCAATCGCAAATGGGCCCTGGTTAAGTGGGCCACTGTTTGTATGCCCAAAGACAAAGGGGGGATTGGACAGAGAGACCCCGAGCATAGCAACACCATCATGGGGGCAAAAATTTGGTGGCAATGGGCCACTAATCCAGATAAGCCCTGGGCCAAACTTTGGAGAGCCAAATATGCTAACAACAGACCTCAGGAGGCACTCATCAGGTTCACTCCCAACGACAAGGGTTCGCTAATGTGGAATGCCGCCAAACAACACTACCAACTAATACAAAGGCACAGTTTCTGGGAAGTGAGGAATGGTAGCACAGCTCGCTTTTGGACAGATGCTTGGACTCAAATGCCAAACCTCAACAATATATTGTTCCCAGATCTAGCTCCCATCAGGCAGGCGCAGCGGCAGGAAACGGTTCAACAGTACTGGATACAGGGGGAGGATCACGGCTTCAGGCAATGGAAACGGGGTAATCCGCTAATCCACAACACTGACCTTCAAGATGCAGAGCAGATGGAGTTGGAGCTAAGGAAAAGAAACATCAAATACAATGAAGGCAATGACATCCTTCGATGGGGATACCAACCAAAAGGCACCTACTCTCCTTCAGAAGCATACAAAATAATAAACAACAACACTACTCCTTCCGACACTATCTGGCGCAAAATATGGGAGCTCGACTCCTGGCCCAAAGTCTCACACTTCTTATGGCTGGTCGGACACAAAAGGATCCTCACATGGGATAAATTAAGAAGAAGAAATTTCCAGGGTCCATCCTACTGCCATAACTGCAAGCACAGTGAGGAAACCCTCCAGCACCTCTTGGATGACTGTCCCCTAGCCAATCAGCTTTGGGAAAAAGCGAGCTTCAGATGTCAAAGACGATGCAGGCAGGAGAACAACATAATCAACTCTTTAAGACAATGGCCCCAGAGACCATACAAAAGCGAGCTCCTTAATCGTTTATGGCACATCATTCCGGGACTAATCCTCTGGAGCATCTGGAAGGAAAGAAACAAACGAATATTCAAAAACCAATGCTCCCAAATTGAGGACATATGGAAAAGGCTGTGTGGGAATCTTCAAGAAACTCTGATGCTGCGTTCATGGTCGCAGGAGGATCTTCCCTCACAAGCCAATGAGAAAAGTATCCTAGACAATTGGCAATTGGTACTACCACAGGAACTTCAGAAGCATGACGGGGCCAAAAACAGCAGCATCAACAATTGCAAGTGGCAGGCTCCCCCAAATAATTCCTACAAGCTCAACTTCGATGGTGCCTCTAAGGGCAACCCTGGCACAGTGGGCTTTGGAGGAATCATAAGAAATCATGAAGGCTCTCTCTTGCAGATTTATTTTGGAAACATAGGTTGGATCACTAACAACTCAGCTGAGTTGGAAGGTCTCTGGTAAGGACTCACACTCGCATGGCAACTCAACCTTCAGCCCCTAGTCGTGGAAGGAGATTCCCAGATCCTCATAAACATGGCAAAGCACCTCCAAAATGGATCTCAAGCAAATAAAATCGCCACTAGCTGGAGACTTGAAGCCAGGTTGAAAGATCTTGAACATTTGCTCCGTAGTAACAGAGTCATCTCGTTCATGCACACTAAAAGGGGAGGCAATAAGGTTGCTGACCTTCTGGCCAACATAGGGGTAGAAAATGCCAGTACCCTTAACACTGGAAACACCAACATAATTTCTAATTTTGATCAGGCTCAAGAGTGTGCCAGACTGATCCAAAATGACGCAGCTGCCCCGGATGCGGGTGACGGGATGTGTGATGGAGAGGAGCCACATGGTAGACATGGGCTGCCTCGTGTCCAAAATGAGCATTGAATTAAACCTTCGCCGCCATGGACAGTTGATACAAGGAAGGCGGCAAGCATTCAATGAGAGTTATGATACAACGGTGCGACTCCAACTTGCAGCTGAGGCGTACAGGCTCCAAGGGAATCGCTGGGCTGTTTTTAAGGAAGAAGGGCCGAGACATGGAGAACAGTCTGCTGTTACCTGCCTCATCCTTCAGGCTTCTAATCCTGTGGGCAACGGTGGCATGTTCAATCCTGGTTGTTGTTTGGGCACAATTCAGTGGTGGCTCTGGACAGCGGGGCGCTGCGACAATTCCGCACCTGCATCCATCTCCGCCCCTGTAGCCCCTGCAAACATGTATCGAAGAAGGGGTCCAGCCCGCGGAAGACCGGCTCACCCTCCAACCTCACGACCACGCGTTCAGTGCTGCCGCTGCCAGTGTCATAGAGGAATTCAGGCCACCCCCATTCAGGCAAGCCAGTTCATGGACTCAAGCGGCCCTAATGCTGAGCCAGCCCCTACACCCGCTTTCGGGTCTGCCATTTTCTCTTTTGGTTGCACGCAGGATCGACCCCGCATTAACGTGCATGTATCAGTCCTATTTCTCGAGGAAGCTCAGGACGAAGATGGAGGAGCGAGCAGTATGGAGAGGACTCCAGGGGGAAGCTTGGGCGCGGAAGAAAAGCCACCTGTGGAGGCACCTGGACAAGCTTCTAAAAGCCCTCAGGCTCAGGAAGCAACTACCTCCAAGGAAGAAGCTGAGGAGGACTGGGAAACTCTATGGGAGAAATATGGCTGGTGCAAAGTGGTGGAGGAAAAGCCTCCCGAGTAGCCCTCTGCTGGACCGCATCCTCCTCACCCGGCGTTGTTCAGGTTATGTTTTGGTTCTCTCTGGTTTTGGTTATGTTCATGGTCATGCTTTATGTTTTCTCTGGCTCAGGTCCAATTCAATGTTTGCTATGGATAATTCTGTCAGGCTTGATAGGGAATTCTTTGAACCTCTTTTGAGGCCCCTGCGTGGGATTTCGTGTTTTGCTCCTATGCCCCTGCGTGGGCAGTTTCAGTCAGTTATCGGGCCCCTGCGTGGGCAGTTTCAGTCAGTTATCAGGCCCCTGCGTGGGCGGTTTTAGTCTGGTCGAAGTCTGGTTGGTGTTTCAATGGCCCTTTTTGGGTATCGTATTAATGCCCCTGCGCAGGCAGTTTCAGTCAGTTATCAGGCCACTGCGTGGGCGGTTTTAGTCTGGTCGAAGTCTGGTTGGTGTTTCAATGGCCCTTTTTGGGTATCGTATTAATGCCCACAGCACCACTGTTGGCCTTGGGCACTCTGACATCCTGAATGTAAAATTTACTCTGTATATAATATAGTAGCTAGATTTACTGAGAAAAAAAAAAAAAAGATGATGAAGAATATGAATGTATCCTCAAGGGTGTAGATGGAGCATCGTCCTCTGCTCTTTTTTTCTCCCATTCCTCTCTTTCCTTCTTCTCGTCATAAGCTGTATACATTATGTCTACCATTTCGACATCTTGTAGAAGGCCTCATACATTTCTCTATCATCCTCCATTTTCTTTCTTGTTGCACGTTCAGTCATTCACACTCGGAATTCACATCAGCGAGTAGACCGCTTTGATACTAAAATTGATCTAGATCTCCTCAACTACCGTAATTATCCAATATCTTTTACTTCTGTGATGTTAGAAGAATTTCATATGAAAGAGTATTGAAAAACCACATGTGCATGCTTTAAGGAAGATAAAACATAACAAAAACCATCAAATAAGAGAACATAAACACATTTATAATGGAGTTCACCCAGTGTGGGTTATGTCTCCAAGCCCTGGTGTGAAGAGTGGGGAAGTTGCTTCATTAATGCTACAAGATGATGATGATGTACATGGCATATTATTTGTAATTACAAGGATAAAAACCCTCAACCAAAGTGGCGTGTCTCTCCACGAGACATTCTTGGGAACTCTCACTCATATGGGTAAATTCCCTCAACAAAAGTGGCATGTCTCTCCATGAGACGTTCTCCCTATAGGAACTCTCACTCAAATGGGTCTTCCTTCATCATGAAAAGCTAATAACATATCCCAATATGTGGCATACAAGTATCCCTCAACATAATATAAATCAGGAATCTCAACAACAAAAACATAATCTTAGCAAATCAAAGAAAAGAATGACACGACTACATCATATACCTCCACTTTCAGATATGGCCGAAAAATGCAAAGCTCAGTTGGTAAAATTTGCCCCTTTCTGACACCGTCAAATTCTAAACCCTGGGGAATCTTGAAGATTCCCCTTAAAAAATCCTTTTTGAAGATCGCCAAAAAAAATGCTAATTGGATGAAGATTCTGAGCACACCAATGCGCTCCCTATGAAATTTTGTGAAAAACGACTATGAATTCGACGTTATTCTATCTCGGTAAAAAATCAACCTCCAAGGGAATCTTTAAGATTCCACAAGATTCTCTAAAGATTCCTTACTACTAGACACCTGCATTTATGTTGCTCAGAGGGGGAAACAGAGTGCATGGTTTCACTCCTGGTGAGAGAATGTGTAAAAACGACTATAAGCTTAACAAATTCAGTCACCGACATCTCTGGCCCTCAAGGGAATCTTTTTAACATCTTGGTATATTCCTTGTTCATGGTTCCACATATCTGCAAATCATGGTTCTGCGGGATCACAGTTTCGTTGTGCAGGGTTCCACCTCTCGTTCACTGCGCTCCCCCCATCATATGAGAAATGTGAGGTTATAGAGAAATCAGGCGGTGAACTTTACAAATTTGCCACCCCTGGTGCATTGGCTAAGGCAGAGAAATATAGGCGGGGAGGTCGGGGGTTCCAACCCTGCCGACCCCAACCTTGGCACATAAATTTAACGACTTATATTAAAAAGGCGTAGCAGTTTGAATTTTTTTTTGACCATTGGGGAGGCACTCAGGTGGCGGGCCAACTGTATTGGCTAGGCGGGTTCAATCCCCGCCACCTCCGTTAACCCTTTACACTTGGTGTCGAGTGGATGGGTGTGGGTCGGGTCCGCTAGTGGGTAGTCCACCCAACACTTATTTATACATATAACTGGTGTGATATCACCTAGGTTCGGTGGGGGTGGTGATCCATTGACCTAGCTTTGATCTTCGTTATTATATGTTGTAATATCCTACAATGGGGGTGGAGGAGTGGTAGTCCACCACCCCTATTTTTTTAATATTTTTCGGTCCTTTACCCACATTATTCATTTTCAATATTTTTGAATTTAAGGGTTCATAGCCAAATTATTTATCTTATAATTTCACCCATTCTTGAGAGTTGGATTGCATGCGTTGGGTCTTGGTCAATTTGTAGCCTCCTTAAGCATGCCACTTGTCTAATTTAATCAAAAATTTGACCAGCCATATCTCAACTATACAAACTCGGATTTGAGTGATGTTCACACTTTTTGAATCAAGGCAACGAGCACTATGATCTGGCCTTTGTTTCATTTGAATATTAGGACTTTTATTTTTTAGCTTCTCTGAAGCCACTTCTGAATTTGAGCGTGTCTGGAGCCACTTGGATCAATTGATCATGTTCTTATCATGTCCAAAAATTAACATATCATCCACATATAACAATATCATGACATAATTTTATTTGTCATACCTCTTGATGTAGATACAATGATCAACCTCTAGTCTTTTGAAGCCATGTTCTGACATAAATGTATCAATTTTCTTGTACCATTGGTGAGGTGCCTGTTTTAGCCCATAAAGGCCCTTCTTCAACCTATAGACAAGTTTATCTTAACCTTCTTTTGAATTCTTCAAGCTATTCCATATAAATTTCCTCCAATTCTCCATGAAGGAAAGTTTTATTCACATCTAATTTTTTACATTCAAAGTTTAAAGCAACAACAAGGCCAGTGATAACTCTTATGAATGATATTTTAACAATAGGTGAAAAAATTTCTGTAACTTCATTACCTTATTTTTAGGATAATACCTTAACCACCAACCTTACTTTGTATATTTCCTTCTTCTCTTCACCCTCACGTTTAATCATATATACCCATTTTTTTTTAGGGAATGTATTCCTTTTCGAGGCTTCACTAACTCATAAGTTTTGTTTTCCAACAAAGAGTCCATTTCTTCCTCCATTGCTTTCTTCCATTTTTTCCTTGTTTCCATTTCACAAGATCCTGAAACACTGAGGTTCACTTTCATCAATTAGTAAAATATAATTTGAGTATGGGTACCTTTTTCAAGGTTTATGAGGCCTAGTAGACTTGTCAACTAATTTTGGTGGTGTGTTTTCTAGTTGAACCTCTTGTAATGCTTGCATCGAGTTTTATTCTTCCTTTTGTCACTCATTTTCCACTTGTTTTCCATCCTCTTGTTGAATTGGCTACCCATATTCTTGCAATGGTGGGATATTTCCTTATTGTTCTATAAACTTATCAACAATTTTCTTGACCTCCATATCACTTTTAGGCCTTTTACACATATCTAATTCATTAAATATTATATCCCTGCTTCTAACGATTTCTTAACTAACTAGATCCCATAGATGGTAACCAAACTCACTATCCACATATCCCCAAAAAATAAATCTCCTTGATTTATCATCCAATTTAATTATATTCTCTTTGGGAATATGCATAAGTGCTTCACATCCACAAATTTTCAGGTGAGAATAATTTACCTTCTTACGGTCCAAACTTCTTTAGGAAGTGATTGTGTAGCATTGTAGAAGATAAGTGATTTATGAGATAAAAATGTGTTCTTACTGCTTCTGGGTAGAATATTTTTCCAATCTATAGTTTGACAACATAGTCCTTACCTTCTCCATGATAGTGTTATTCATCCTTTCTGCAATACCATTCTATTGGGGAGTATTATATAGAAAATATTCTCATGTTTAATGCTAAACCTATTACAATAATTCTTGAATGCATTGAAGCAATACTCTCTGCCATTATCTATCCTCAAGAAATTGAGCAATTTGTTACTCTATTTTTCAAAAACAACATGAAAATGTTCAAATATCGCAAACACCTCACCTTTTCTTTTTCATAGGGTAGGCTAAAACCTTCTTGGATACATTATTTATGAATGTGAAAAAATGTTAGGCTCCTCCTGTTAGGATACATTAGAGTGTATTAATTATAATAAATTTGTTTTTATTTCATGGCCTCCTCTCATAAGAAAAAGTAGTCATTGCCTACCATAAATAAAATGCTCACAAAGATCAAGTTCATAGGATTTCAAACCTGGAAGTACAATTTTACCAACACGAACTTTTAGTCCCTTTTCACTCATGTGGATCAAGTTCTTATGCCATAACTCCACTGAGATTCCTTCTCTTACAACTAAAACTACATCTAATATCTAGGTTTTTTTTCCTCACTGTATAGAATGTTCCTATCTTGAATCCATTAGTCATCACTAATAACCCTTTACTAAGTTTCTAGCCACCTTTCCCAAAGGTTGTGGAGCAACTTTCATCATCCAATTGTCCCATAGAAATCAAAATCATATGCATCTATGGGACATCCCTAACTTATTTCAGTAAGATACTCTATGCATTATTTGTCTTGATTTGGACATTTCCCACTTCAACAATATTGAAAAATGATTATTGCCTAAAGTAGTCTACCATGATCACCTTTTTCATATGTAGTAAATTTATTTTTTCATGGGGTCACATGGTGCGATGCCCTATAGTTAAGTACCCAATATATCCTATTGTTGGAAGTATATAAACATTATTATTCTATTGAAACAGTAAATAAGACATCACTTTCAAAAGCTACAACAATGGGATGACCCTCATTTGTGCTACTTGACTTTTTATTTGTGTTCATTGATTTTTGTTTCTTGTGTTCCTTCTTCCAAAACCAACAATATTTTTTCTTATGACCTAGTTTTCCACAATGAAAACAAGCCTTCATGTTCTTGATTCCAATTTGCCTCTCTATTTTTAACACCCTTGTCTACTATGTTCAATTTTCCTTCTGAAATCAACTAAGGCTAGTTCTTCTCCTCCCTAACTTTCCACAATTGATTTGCATCACAACTCCTGATTCACTAAACTACTGTTGATATCATGAAACCTTAGGGTCCAAACAATTTTTGAAGTGGCCATAGTTACTATCAACTTCTACCAATTGTTTGGTATGGAACACATGAGTAAGATGTATTTTATTTCATCATCCAAAACAATTTTAACATAGGGATGTTGATTGGTAATTATATTGAATTCATTCAAATTCTATACAACTGAAGTGCCATCCTTCATCTTGAGTTTATATAACTTATTCAATAAGAATATTTTATTTGGTGCCATGTTTTCTCATACAAATCATGCGGCTTATTTCATAGCCTTTCTTCTATCTTCTCACCTACTACATTAAAGTAGACATCTAGGTATTTTCGGATTATGCAATGACCTTCTTGTCCAATGACTTCCAAGATTCATCTGTCATTATTGGGGGTTTCTTTTCCACTCCTTCAATTGACAAAAAATGGTCCTTCAGAATCAATATATCCTCCATTTGTGATTTCCATAGGGTGAAATTGGCCTCATTCAACTTCTCCATATCACTTATTGCATTAGTCTCCATATTCTTAAGCAGAACTAGCTTACACCATTTAATATAAGAATTTATGGATCTAATACCAGTTGTTAATAAAAAAAATATAGTAGAGAAACATAAAGGGTGAATTATGATAGAATTAAACTGTAATGAATGAGGTTGATTATAATATTGAAAACAATAAATTCACGACTTTCAAATAGTAAATGTAAAAACATGAATTGTGTGGGTTTACACACATCAATTTATCAGAAGAAATATATCGGAGAAATAAATTAGCTGCACATTATAAAGTTACGATATAGGAAACTTTCGATAAATCATATTTTAATAAATAACGAATATAAGCGGAGGTGGGAAGTGATATCGGAGCCTCATTCAGGTGAAGAAATTATTGCTCAGTCTTGTGTTTTTCATTACAAGCTAGTCCCGACAAGTGTAACTCCAAAGAAAAGTCTAAAGTAGCCAAAGGAAATAAGAAGCATGTTGCTCAACAGTAATTGACTGCTCGTCCAACTGAAAACCTTGATACACCATGATTTTTTTCCGATAGTTTGTTCTCTAGATGCTGGAAATGCCTATTTGGAATCTATTTGTAAATTATTTAAGGATGAAGGACCCAGATTCACACAAAGAACCATCATAACCGTGGATTCAACACTAGTCTCTGATACCTCTTACAGTGATATGGTAAATTCATTCTTGCATAGGATTGTGGCAAGGCCCAAAATTCTTCCTTATATGGACATGGTTCGATGGGTCGTTGACAACTTAAGCATTGCAAGAAGGAATTTCATGACAGGTAAGCAAATAATTATCAGCTCATTCAATGATAATGATTTTAGTGAAATGTACCATTTACCACTGCCTCAGCGAAAATATAACAAATAGTTTGTGGGGAAATTCATGAGCAACATTGATCATTCGTGAAAACCCGTTAGGGAATGGAGAAGAGATACCAACAAGCATAAGAATGAGGAAAAGGGTATTCATGCAGTTGAATATCGCACTAGTCCTTATTGTCAAATAACTACCATGATATGTAGGCTCTTCGGTTATTCCAATACATAGAAATTCTTTTATCAATGGAAACCGCTAATTGATGCTTCCTCATAAGGATATATATTAGATTGGGGAAATATACTATCTAATAACCTAGCCACTCATATTCTAAATTTTAGAAGTAAGCGTAGAGTTTCAGAAAAAATAATTCCCCCTTTCTACATGAGTGCCTATGTAATGGATTCCCTATGCTTCACTATGGATTTCACCTCTACGGAATAGAAATGGACCTTAAAGTACCCAACCCCCATCCATATATATCATGGTATCGTTTGGGACTCCAAGTATCATCCTTACTTTTATAAAATCTTCCATAGAGTTATGCTGCCTATTTATCAAATTATCTTTGACAAGAAAACTCCTAGGATTTCTCGGGAAGCCAAAACAGACTTGCTTTGGGTTGGAAACTAGTTTGATGAGGAGTTATTTTCTTACGTCTGGGTCCTTGGTAGCATTTATAATCCCCATGTATTATATTTGTATGTCCCAGAAAAACTTCTAGCTCGATAGATAACATACCAGACCGTAGGAAATGGAAATTCAAAATTCCTAAAGGAGTCTAATAAGAAAGTGTGGCATGTTTCTCCTCTTCCTCACGATATGTATACTTAGGAGAAGTTCAAACATGCAACCATTGAGATTAATTCTGTCTTAGAATTCAATCTTCCTACTATCCCTAATAGATAGTATGATCCCCTTCAAACTGTTAAGAAGGTTACTACATAGTCAAGCAACAAGCAGTTCTTTCATGAACTAGACCAGTTTGATGACTTATTTGAAAAAGCTTCCACCTATTCAATGGTTACTAGACAAGCAACATAACAACTGAATCCATAGGAAATGACTCAATTCACTCAATATCAAGCAACATGACTATCCCATTTACCTATAGATTAATTAAAGCTTCCTCAATAAATCAAAGGTCAAGACAAAGTTGTAGTTGTTCATTCCACATAGGTTACTGATACGCCTCAATGAAAATAGAAAGGGGCTTCTTCTTCTTCTTAGGCTGAAGGTATTTTTCCAACTTTTAAGCTTGAGAAGATATGGGAACAATATAGCCAGGTTATGAAGGAAAAGGAATCCCAAGTTTTGAAGACTCCCTCATAAGAGAAGGTCCCAGATACTTCTGAAATTTTATAATAGACTTTGATTACAACAATGGCCTCTGATAAGCCTTTGGGAACTAAAGACATTGAAATTAAACCAGCCTTCCCAACCTCCGAGTTTGTATTAAGGGTTGAATATAATCCTCCACTTGATATATTTTACAGTCCTAAAAAAATGTTCATTGTTAAAAGGGAAAGGAAGAAAAGGAAAATCGAGCAGTCCCAGGATTTAGTTCCTGGAAATTCTTCTTTTAAAGTAGCATGAAAGAGTTCTTTGTCCACTCCTTCAAAGGAACTAGGAAGAATCATTTAGTTCACAGGAGCATATGCTTCCACAATTATGGACAAAGCCACTTAAGAACAACAATTATTAAAGGAAAAGGAAGACATAATTGTGCAATTAGAACAGAGTCTCGAGATCGAGAAACAAAATATTATTGATCAATGGGAGGGACAACTTGTTGAGCTCCAAAACAATTTTAATGCCCTTAAAGTCCAACACAACAACTATTTGCAAGGCAAAGACACTCAGATACAATAATTATAGAACAAGATTGAACAACTTAAAGTTAATTCTGAATTAACAGAATTCAAAAAGGAAGCATGAGAGCTAAATACTCTCCTTACTCAACACCAAATTGCATTTTGTCAAAAGTTGGCCATTATTCATTATTTGTGTCACACAACCAGTTCCTTGGTGGACCAATTATCAGACCTCATAACATATTTTGATGATATTGAAGAAAATACTGTAGGTTTCATAATGTGGTAGGATAACATTGATGGGATATTAGGTGATCTCCCTAGGATAGAAGAATCACACAAGGAAATAGTCTTCAAAGAATGGGAGATTCGCCTTAAGCATACATAGGAAACAATATTTGATGCAAGGGATATATCTAATAACCTCATTGAAACCATTAATGATAACTTGTTTCAGGAAAATATCATTTCAAACTACCCTGAAGGAGCTATGTCAGATATCAAACTACCCACTAAAACATGGTAGAAATCATGCAAAAAGCAGGCCAAAATAATAGATCAGCGATCTAAAATTGACTTAGAATTATATTGGCAGTTCTTAGTCAAGCTGCACAGCTAGTGGTTAATGCTCACATGCCTACAAAACACCACCACCCACATGTTGCCAACATTAAGGGATGCCATATTTATCAGTAAAATGCAGATTCAGCCGAAGACGCTACTTGAATTGAAGCCCATGACAAATATTTACGAACTTCAACAACGAATGGGAGGACAATCCTCTTCACAAGACTAGTCAAGTTGTTATAACAAATTCTAAAAATGTCTCATTGGTTTATTTTCAGCGTTGTTTTTTAAAACCACTTCATGATTTTACTCTTCTTTGCTATCTTTCAGGTGAAGCAGTTACACTTAGTATTGTCCCTTTCATTACAGGCTATTCCTGACAAGCACAACTTTGAAGAAATGTCCAAAGAAACTAAAGGAAAGAAGAAGCTTATTGCTCATTGGCTATAGGCTGCTCCTCCAACTAACAACGTTGATATGCCAGGATTGTTTTTCAACACAATCTATTCTCTAGATGCTGGAAATGCCTCTTGGGATTATATTTATAAATTATTTGAGGATTAAGCATCCATAGTCACACAAAGAACCATCATAGCCTAAGATGCAACACCAGTCTCTGATATCACTTATAATGATGTGGTGAATTTATTCTTGCATAGGATTGCGGCCCAAACCAAAATCCTTCCTTATACGGACATGGTTCAATGGCCCATTTAAAACTTAAGCATTGTAGAAAGGAAGTTCATGACATAGAAGCAAATTATTATTGTCTCATTCAACGACAACGATTTTATTGCAATGTACCATTTTCTACTACTTCAACGCAAATATAACAAATGGTTTGTGGAGAAATTCGCAAGAAACATTAAAAATGCATCAAAATGCATTAGGGAATGGACAAGAGATCCCAACAAGCATAAGTGTGAGGAAAAGGGTACGTATGTAGTTGAATCTCTCACTGGTCCTTATTTTCACATATTTGCCATGATATGTAGGCTCTACGCTTATTCCAATACACAAAAATTCTTCGATCAATGGACACCACTAATTGATGTTTCCTTAGAAGGATATATATTAGATTGGGGAAATATACTATCTGATAATCTATCCACTCATATTCTAAATTTATAAGTAAGAGTAGAGTTTCAAAGGACATAATTCCCCCTTTCTACATGAGTGCCTATGTAATGGATTCCCTATGCTTCATTATGGATTTCACCTCTATGGGATGGAAATGGACCTTAGAGGACCCAACCCCCATCCATATATATCATGATATCCTTTGGGACTCCAAGTATCATCCTCACTTTTATAAAAAATTTCATAGAGTTATGTTTCTTATTTGTCAAATTATCTTTGACAAAAAAACTCCTAGGATTTCCCTAGACGCCGAAACATACTTGCTTTGGGTTGGAAACTAGTTTGGTGAGGAGTTATTTACTTGCGTCTGAGTTTTTGGTCATCTTACTAATCCCCATGCGTTTTCTCTTTATGTCCCACAAAAACTTCGGGATCGAGAGATAGCATAACAGACCATAAGAAATGGAATTTCAAAAGTCCTAAAAGAGTCTAATAAGAAAGTGTGGCCTATTTTTCCTCTTCATTGCGGTATGTATACTTTGGAGAATTTTAAACATGCACCCATTGAGATTAATTCTATCTTAGGATTAAATTTTCCTACTATCCCTAATAGATAGTATGATCCACATGAAACTATGAAGAAGGTTACTGAATAGTCAAGCATCAGGCAGTTATTTCATGAACCAAACAAGTTTGATGACTTATTTGAAAAAGATTCCACATATTCAATGGTTACCCGACAAGCAGAAGAGAAATTGACTCCATAGAAAATAAATCAATTCACTCAATACCAGGCATTACAACTATCCCATTTACCTATAGATTCATTAACTATTCCTCAAGAAAGCATAGGTCAAGATGAGGTTGCACTTGTTCATTCCATATAGGTTACTGATACACCTCAACCAAAACAGACAAGGTATTTTTCTTCTTCTCAGGCTGAAGGTATTTTTCCAATTTCCAAGCTTGAGCAAATATGGGAACATTATAGCCAGGTTATGAAGGAAAAGGAATCCCATGTTTTGAAGACTCCCTCACAAGATAAGGTCCTAGATACTTATGAAATTTTAGAACACACTTAAGTACATCAATTTTTAAAGGAAAAAGAAGACAAAATTGTGCATTTAGAATAGAGTCTCGAGATCGACAAAAAAAATATTTTTGATCAATAGCAGGGACAACTTGTTGAACTCCAGAATAGTTTTAATGTGATTAAAGCCCAACATTAATCTGATTTGCAGGCCCGAGACACTTAGATACAAAAATTACAAACATGATTGAACAACTTAAAGTTAATCCTAAATTAACAGAATTCAAAAAGGAAGCATGAGATTTAAATTCTCCCCTTACTCAACATCAAATTGTATTTTTTCAGAAGTTGGCCATTATTCATTATATATGTCACAAAACCAGTTCCCTAGTGGACCAATTATCACATCTCAGAACATATTTGATGATATTGGAGAAAATATTGCAAGTTTCATAATGTGACAGGATAGCGCTGATGGGAGATTAGGTGATCTCCCTAGGATAGAAGAATCACACAAGGAAATAGTCTTCAGAGAATGGGAGATTCGCCTTAAGAATTCATACAAAAAAATGTTTCATGTAAGGGATATCTCTAATAACCTCATCGAAACATTAATGATAACTTTTTTTAGGTGAATCTCATTTCAAAATTGCCCCAAAGGAGCTCTGCCAGATATCAAACATCTCACTAAAATGTGGTAGGAATCATCCAAAAAGCGGGCCAAAATAATAGATCAACTATCTAAAATTGACTTAGCATTTTGTTGGCAGTTCTTAGTCAAGCCTCACAGCTAGTGGTTAATTCTCAGATGCTTATCCAACACCACCACCCACATGTTGTCAGTGTTAAGGGATGCCATACTTATCAGTCAAATGCAGATTTAATCGAAGACTCTACTTGAATTGAAGCCCATGGTAGATATTTATGAACTTCGACAGTGAATAGGCAGACATTCCTCTTCATAGGCCTAGTCAAGTTGTTATAACAAATTCTAAAAATGTCTCCTTGGTTTATTTTTAGCGTTGTTTGTTAAAATCACTTCATGATTTTACTCTAATTTGTTATCTTTCAGGTGAAGAAGTTATTTCTTAGTCTTGTGTTTTTCATGACAAGCTAGTCCCAACAAGCACACCTCTAAAGAAATGTCTAAAGAAACCAAAGGAAAGAATAAGCCTATTTCTCATCATCAATCAGCCACTCGTCCAACTAAAAACATTGATACGCTAGGATTGCTTTCCAATACAATCTATTCTCTAGATGTTGGAAATGTCTCTTGGGAATCTGTTTATAAATTATTTGAGGATGAAGCACCCATAGTCATAAAAAGAACCATCATAGCCAAGGACTCAACACCAGTCTCTGATACCACTTACAATATTATGGTGAATTCATTCTTGCATAGGATTGTGGCCTGACCCAAAATCCTTTCTTATACGGACATGGTTCAATGGGTCATTGACAACTTAAGCATTACATAAAGGAAGTTCATGACACAAAAGAAAACAATTATCGGCTCATTCAACGACAACAATTTTAGTACAATGTACCATTTGCCGCCACCTCGGCGCAAATATAACAAATAGTTTGTGGATAAATTCATGAGAAACATTGATCATGCCTCAAAACCCATTAGGGAATGGAGAATATATACCCACAAGAATAAGCGTGAGGAAAATGGTATGTATGTAGTTGACTCTCTCGCTGGGCCTTATTGTCAAATAATTGTCATGATATGTAGGCTCTTTGTTTATTCTAATACACAAAAATTCTTCAATCAATGGACA
This sequence comes from Pinus taeda, assembly GCA_000404065.3. Taxonomy (NCBI): domain Eukaryota; kingdom Viridiplantae; phylum Streptophyta; class Pinopsida; order Pinales; family Pinaceae; genus Pinus; species Pinus taeda. Next base: position 3,389 of record APFE030349641.1, on the reverse strand, counting down.
CCACTAATTAATGCTTCCTCAAAAGGATATATATTATATTGGGGAAATATACTATTTCATAACCTAGACACTCATATTATGAATTTTATAAGTAAGCGTAGAGTTTCGGAAAACATAATTCCCCCTTTCTATATGAGTGTATATGTAATGGATGCCCTATGATTCACTATGGATTTCACCTCTATGGGATGGAAATGGACCTTAGAGGACCCAAACCCCATCCATATATATCATGATATCCTTTGGGACTCCAAGTATCATCCACACTTTTATAAAATCTTCCATAGATTTATGCTGCTTATTTATCAAATTATCGTTGACAAGAAAACTCCTAGGATTTTTCCAGAAGCTAAAACTGACTTGCTTTGGGTTGGAAATTGGTTTGGTGAGGAGTTGTTTACTTACATTTGGGTCTTTGGTATTCTTGCTAATCCCCTTGTCCTATCTATGTATGTCCTTGACAAGCTTCTAGCTCGAGAGATAACATACCAGTCAGTAGGAAATGGCATTTCAAAAGTCCTAGAAGAGTCTAATAAGAAAATGTGGCCTATTTTTCCTCTTCATTGTGGTGTGTATACTTTGGATAATTTCAAACATGTAACCATTGAGATTAATTCTATCTTAGAATTCAATTTTCCTCTTATCCCTAATAGAAAATATGATCCCATCAAACTGTCAAGAAGGTTACTGCACAATCAAGCATCAGGGAGTTATTTCATGAACTAGACAAGTTTGATGACTTATTTGAAAAAAATTCCACTTATTCAATGGGTACCAAACAAGCAGAAGAGTAGTTGAATCCACATGAAATGACTTAATTCAATATCCCATTTACCTATATATTCATTAAATCTTCGTCAAGAAAGCATAGGTCAAGATGAGGTTGTAGTTGTTCATTCCACACAGGTTACTGATACACCTCAACCAAAATAGACATGGGATTCTTCTTCTTCTTCTCAGAATGAAGGTATTTTACCAAGTTCCAAGCTTCAGAAAATGTGGGAATAGTATAGCCAGGTTATGAAGGAAAAGGAATCCAAAGTTTTGAATACTCCCTCATAAGAGAAGGTCCCAGATACTTCTGAAATTTTAGAACAAACTCTGATTACAATAAAGGCCTCTTATAAGCCTTTGGAAATTGAAGACATTGAACTTATACTAGCCTTCCCAACCTTTGAGGTTGTATTAAGGGTTGAAGAGATTCCCCCCTTGATATATTTTACAGTCCTGAACAAGTGGTTGTTCTTAAAAGGAAAAGGAAGAAAAGGAAAATCGAGCAGTCACGGGCTTTAGTTCTTGGAAACGCTTCTTTCAAAGTAGTATGGAAGGGTTCTTTGTCCACTCCTTTAGAGAAACTGGGGATAATCACTGAGTTCATGGGAGATTATGCTTTTGCAACTATGGACAAAGCCACTTAAGTACAACAGTTATTAAAGTAAAAGGAAGACAAAATTGTGTAGTTAGAATAGAGTGTCAAGGTCAAGAAAGAAAAGATTGTTGATCAACGAAAGGGACCACTTGTTGAGCTCCATAATAGTTTTAATGCCCTTAAATTCCAACATGACTCTGATTCGTAGGACCAAGATACTCAGTTACATGAATTACAAAACATGATTGAACAACTTGAATTTAAACCTGAATTAACAAAATTAAAAAAGGGAAGCGGGATAGTTAAATACTCTCCTTGCTCAACAACAAATTGTATTTTGTCAGAAGTTTGCCATTATTCATGATTTGTGTCACACAACCAGTTCCCTGGTGGACCAATTATTAGAACTCATAATGTATTTTGATGATATTGAAGAAAACATTGTAGGTTTCATAATGTGGACGGACAATGCTGATGGGAGATTAACTAATCTCTCTAGGATAGAAGAGTTGCACAAGGAAATAGTCTTCAGAGAATGGGAGATTCACCTTAAGCATGAATAGGAAGGGTACCATATAAGAGTAAAATATTCCTAGCCCAAATTCTTCGACATAATCTTGATGGCACAAATCTATGACATACAATTAGATGTGATGATGCAAAGCACGGTAGACACCATTTGATTACTAGTCAATGAGATAAACTAGTAACAAATGTGAGGGAATCCACTAGTGAGGAAAATGGACCCCAAGGTACCTAGTACAACCCACTAAGTCTGAATATATAAGCTAACATCAAACACTAGTGAACTCGACCGATCAGGAGCCAATGATGTAAACCCACTATCAATCATAAGGAATCTTACCACTGAGGTCTACAAGCTCCAAGGTACTAGTGGTTCCTAGATAAAGCTCCTGGATAATGAGTTGAAGTCAACAAGAGTATATCCATAGAAGGAGGGCCTTAATGTATCCCCCATAAGTCGACATGGAACATACCAGGATGATGTCATATATGGATGAAGTCATGAGAGAATGAAGTACAACTGACACAGGGATGGCCAACTTAAAATGGTAAATAGATTGCTGCATATGGCTGACATAGGCTGAGACCTCTTTTAAACACAGAGCAGTTCGACACAAGAGTGACTTGGCAGCATGAAAAATTACCACCACATGATATTTTGTGACACATAGGAGGAATTGAAGCACACTGCATAGGACTGGAAGAGTAACCCGCCAGAGGAGTAGACAGACTCATATCTATGGTACGAATCCTAGGCAAGCTAAAAGCCAACTGTGAGATAATGATGCAAAGAAGTGCCATGTTCAAGGGTGATGCGACTGATGCTGCCATTTTGATGACTAATGGAGATGAATGTTCCCTTCCCTTTATCTTTCTAGGTTCATTTTTCATAAATTTAGTCCCCCAAGCTCGAAAAGAGATAAAACTATACAAGGGAGAACCTTCTAGCCATAATATATTAGAGTATTTCTTTTCCATAACTAGTCTAATCAATCTGGAAAACTGTTAAAATTACACTGAATAGACATCCCTTCAATTAATTCAATGAGTGTGTAGGAGACAAGTTCACTCGATAATATTTTCTAAATTAACAAAATTAAAAAGAGCTTATATCAAACTCCTCCTGGAAGAACGAGTGGTATAACGGGTAGCAACTAGTTCTGGTCACGGTGGAACTACTCATGACATAAAGAGGACAAAAGGTTGGCTAATAGGATATCTCATCTTAGCAGTTCATTCTAAGAAAGGGTAAAACACCAAGTGAAACAAAATTATAGGCCAAGTAGATGATTGTTAGAAAATTATATATTACGGAGCAATGGAACACATAAAATATTGCAGAAATATAAACACAGAAAACGCACAAAACAAGAGAGACACAGATATACGTGGTTCACCCAGTTTGGGCTAGTCCACCTCGAACAGCCAGTCCTTCCTTTCTATTATCCAGCAAAATGAAGAGACACAACCTACAGCAAAGCCGCTGTAATATCCT
>APFE030349636.1:0-14950 GCA_000404065.3 Pinus taeda | reverse complement strand
GTTGGCATTATGATACATATGTTGTACTTGATGGCAACCCACTCATCTCAGATATAAATTATAGTGCAGCAAAGTTCATGCACTTTCATGAAGATAAAATTTTATTTCATGTAGAGAAAAGTTCACGCACTTTTATGCGGAGAAACGTTTATTTCATGTAAAAAGTTCACGCACTTTTATGTGGATAAAAGTTTATTTCATGTGGATAAAAGTTCACGCACTTTTATGTGGAGAAAAGTTTATTTCATGTGGAGAAAAAGTTCACGCACTTTTATGTGGAGAAAAGTTTATTTCATGTAGAAAAAAAAAGTTCACGCACTTTTATGTGGAGAAAAAGTTTATTTCATGTGGAGAAAACTTCACCCACTTTTATGTGGAGAAAAATTTTATTTCATGTGGAGAAAATTTCACGCACTTTTATGTGGAGAAAAATTTTATTTCATGTGGAGAAAAGTTCACGCACTTTCATGGTTGGTTCATGGTATTGGTCCCATAGTTTTTTGATCCTATGGTTTTGGTCCATGGTACTGCATCCAAAAGTGTTGATCCCAAGTATTGGGTTCATGGTATTGTGTTATTATAGTTTTGGACCGTGGTATTGTGAAAGGCCTAAGACTATAAAAGGGGAAGGAGATCATTTGGCAAAGCATTATCTGAATTGTTATTGAATATCTGATAAAATGCTAGATCTGGAACACTGTGATTGAGTTATGGTGCAGATCTCGATTTGAATAAAGAAGGAACCTAAGCGCAAGGAACAAAATCAGATTTCGTACCTGGACATCTTATTGACTTCTTCGTTCAATCTTGAACATTGTCTTGTTAGATCTGCCATGAGCATTGATAGCATCGAAGGTACACATGACTTTTTTTAGTAGTTTATCTCAACTATTTGAATTAATAGCATTTGTTCCTTTCCTTGATGTGCATTAACAATATTCTTCAATGTGCATTAATAGTATTCTTCAATATCAAATTTGTGAAGGTACGAATAAACATTCAAGCGCATTATATATAAAATTCTCAGGGACTGACCACACATATGGAACTTTTGATAATGCATGGAATAATAACAGGAAGGACATAGGTTTAGCCAACGTACATAAGGCCGTGCTACCAACACCTTAACATCCTCTTAAGCCTTTTGCAAAAGATAGGTTTATGTGCCTTTTGCAGAAGAAAGGTTTATGCAAAATACAAGTGTAATGCGTGAAGAGATGTATACAAATATTCTTAATCATCTATTAACAAGTTAATTAAATATAAATCCCTGTGGGCGCGCAATGCAATTTTAACACTGGTCTATCTTTCCATAACCCAACATGCAAGATGGACAACACAAAGAAGAGATGTATTACCAGGAAGAATCAAAGAAGATTTAGAAGTTGGCATTCGACCAGGAAGGCTTTATTCAAGCCATAGTAGGAAGTTCCTCCTCTTCTTTGTTTAAGGAAAAGTGGTGCATAATATGATCTTAAAACTTTTGTTGTGTATTTCCATGGTTGTACAACTCCTCAAAAATATCACTGTGATCATGGATGCACTCCCACTGCTTTCCATCCAACTCAACAATGAAGCTTTGAACACATAGGTGTCACCTACAAGCCACCTATCGACCCCATACCGCACCCTCTACACAATATCCATGGCGCCTCTGATCATGCTTGCACGATATGTAGAAATGGACAGTAGACCAATATATATGAAGGGAAATGATTATTTGTTTTCATTGTTTATTTGGGAGTGAAGTCCAATAACAGATTCATAGTGTTCTCGGTGCTCCCTGTGAGAACATGAGCAGGTGTCACTTGTTCAGCTACCATTCACATTTCTGAGGAAGAGATGGAGGTAAAGTCCAGTGGGCGGGCTTCAACATCGACAACAATGGCAGAATTCGAGGATTTCCTGCCAGTTATGGCGCAGAAATTGAGAGAGCGTGAATTTATGGCAGAGCAGTGTAAGGGGTTCCATCTTCAAGCATATCCCCCAATCAGTCTGATAACTTTGGAGATATTGAAGAAGAATTCAGATGCGCTACGGTTGGATTCCCTGACAGATTTAGAGCTGCTAGCGATGATGCAGGATGGGGATTTATACATGAATTTTTCCTTTTGATGATCAGATTGAGGTCGTTGTTGATGGATGAGGTCTATAAATAATGTCTGCTTCAGATGAACTTTAAATTCCGTCTAAGGTTGAAAATAAATTTAGACTAGACTAGACTAGACTTGTTTTGCTTTGTTGAAATCGTCGAGGCTCTTCAACACTTGTGACAACAATATTCAAGTGGATCTTTACCTTTTACAAGGTGAAGGTAGCTGCAGCTCCAACATTACTCAACCACCAAGGGCTTATCATTCTACACTTTTTCATCTTATCACTATACTCTTTCACATCTTATCACTGTACTTTGCATTTGGCCGACAGTGGACTTATACAACCCTCGACGAGGTTACATACTTGCATAGGATTTTCATGAGCAACGAGACGAGGTTACATACTTGCATAGGATTTTCATGAGCAAAGACAGCAGAGGCAGTGGTTTCAACATCCTTCCCGCCATCCCTTCCATTTTGTACACCATCAACATCCCTTCCCATTCCGTTCCTCTAACATATCTAGCACCAAAGACAATAATAATCATGGTACTAGTCAGATATTCCACAATCCTTTATTTTTGTTTAGTAACAAAAACAAAGAGAGAGTGAACGTGAACCAACATCATGCATGCGACTCCAAGAATTTTAAGGTGAAAATCTTGTATGCATATTTATGAATTTTGTATACATATATATATATATATATATATTTGTTGATTTTGTTACCACCAACATCCTTCGCTAACTCGTAGCTACTTCTACAGAACCTGCAATATGATTTTCCCACTCCTGTTCCATTTTGAACTTGTCTCAGATTTCTAATAGCTAACAGCTAACTAGTTGCATATTTTGTTCCATGCAGGTGACAACATTGCATGATCATTAGCGTGGCAGAAAAGTGCAAAATCGTGGTTGCATGATCATTAGCGTGGCAGAAAGTGCAAAATCGTGGTTGCGTGGCATGGTGACAACAAGTTTAAACTCATAACAACATTTACTAGATTATGGAAAACTGACTTGATAGTATGCATTTTTAACCTAATTTTTTAGTACAATATAGTATATGCCCCACAAATAATAATACCTCACCTCTGGATGTTTGATTCTTCGTTAATAATAGGAAACACTTTAATTTTAGTGTTTTTCAACACTAATATTCAATGTTTAATTGGCTCAACAAAACAAAAGGTGAATTCCAACAACATAACATATACAAACAAAGAGACTTTGTTTAAAACATTTTACATCGCAAACCAAAGCATGTTGATTACTAAAAAGAACAAACACCGATAGCTTTGTGACATATATATATTCCAACTTTACTTAAAAGAAACTAAAGGTTAGCCTTATTTGTCTTCAAAGATGATACAAATGGTATGCCAAGGATAAATATATGTGGTATCTACCCATGGTAGCCATTTGGTACTGATTTCTATTTTGTTCATGTGTTTTTCATGGTATTTATGTAAAATTGTTATGTTTGCCATGGGAAATTCTATTAAATATGAAAATCGTGTGGTAATATGATAATGAAAACTTGAGGATATATCTATATATATATGTTAAATTATTTATTAATTTTATTTTTAACTTAAATTTCATTAGATTCTTAAAGTTTTTACAATTGATATTTTAAGATTTAGATGAAATTGGTTAACTTATATAATTTAAGATCAGATTATGGAATACATTCTCTAACTAAAAGGAGATGGAATGATTTTATATAGTATTTTAATTATAAAAAACTTTTTATTCAAAAGGAAACAATCTAGATAATAATTAATTTAATTAAAATTGAAAAATAAAAAATTAACAGTTACAAGATAATATTAAAAATAAGAATTCAACTAGTGTCCACTATATAAATGAAATTACTTGTAAATGTGAGAAACATGGTATTTATATATAGTCTCTAACCCAACTTATTTCAATAATATATTCAAGTGGTCTACAATTTTAGAAATCAGATAAAAATAACTAAATTAAATTTATTTCATTATATTATTGTTAATTATAAAAACAATTAATATATAACTTAAAATATATACATTTAAAATAAAACATGAAAGAAGATTCTTAACCATGGAGATTTACCCCAACTTTACAATGGAGATTCTTAATATGTAAATAGGTTTTTACAATACCATGATCCAATACCATGGCTTATCAATACCACAAGCTTCAAAAACCATAACTCACTTCATATGTTATTTCTTCATACCAAAATTTTTAATTAATCAATTTTAATTAAAAAGACAAAAAAAAACATAACTGCTTTGGAGATAATCTCAACCTTTAATATTGTGTATATTAATATGAATATTCTAGAATATTTCATGGAGGTTAAATCCCTATCATTTGTCTAATATTGATAATTAGATTAAAATTTTGGAAGTCCTATGTCAAAATCAACATACTTAAGGTTGATAAAAGTATAAATTAATATCATGTAAACTAAACCACATTAAAAAATTAGATTTGAAAATAGGATTTAAAATCAATAATAATTTAGGGTATATAATTCAACATTGTTACATCACTATATGAAAGATGTATATTTCCTTTCCTTTTAAACATGTAGTTGAAAAATGATATTAAAAAAATATTAATAAGAAAAATATCTTCAATGTTAATCATAAATATAATATTTCAATATCCATCTTAAGTAAAATATTTTTATATTTATGCATTTTCTTCATACATTTGAATCTGAGAGAGATATGTAACCCCTTCAATGCTTAACATGGAGTTGACATTAACTTTAGGCATAGATAAACGATTTCAATGTCCACACACACACATATAAAGGAGAGATATTTTATATGTGTAGTTTAAAACTTATATAGATATACATATAGAAAATATATCTCTCCACATATTATTATATATATATAATTATATTCTCCACATTATATATATTATTATAATATATATATATATTTATATATATATATATTTATATATATATAGAGAGGGATAGGTGGTTTATACATCCCAATATGAGGTAGATGTGTAATTGCTTTAGTGCTAACTTGGAGTTGACATGTGGTATTTAAAATAAATTTTCAATATTCACCTTAAGTAATATATATATGGCCCCAAGACACATAACCATTGAAATAAGTGCTAAAAACAATCATCCTTAATTAGTGTAGGGTTTTGTGTGAGAATCATGTTGATGGCTTGAAAAAATCATCCTCAGAAGTCATATGTAGGAAACAACTATCCTTAATTGGAGTCGTTAGGGTAAATACCCTAGTGAAGGGTTGCAAATGACTTTTTTACCCTAAAGGAGTAGGCTCCCACACCCTCATGGAGTCTCAACTCTAGCTATGTCATAAATTGATGGTATAATTGGGTCGTTGGATATAATCTTGGTGTTATAGTGGTAACCACTAGGTTTGATCTTGGGCCTTGCTCAGACAACTGATTCACCATGGTAGAAAAAAAGGGATGGCCAACCTCTAAAGGAAGTTGGCTATAAAGAGGTTAGTAGACAATATCAATACTTCTACTATTATGTTGCAAGAAACAATGACAATTAGGGAGAGAATTACTCAAAATTTCTTTTGACTACTAAATAACTAGCACATTTGTTTTGTATATTCCATTGGTAGATTGGGTTGGAATGTGACTAGATGGAGTAAATGCTCATCCACCTCACTAATTCTTGGGCCTTTCCTACATGAATAAGGGCCTCATTTTCCTATCTAGATTTAAGTAAATATATCACACTATTGAATAATTGTGCCCCTTAAATAGACGTGGTGGACTACTAGGATATATTTTACAAATTAAGTCTATAAAATGATTTAGTTGTAATAGTGGGAGAATTGAAATTCACCTTAAGGGCATTAAAAACCTAAGGCTTGGTTGCTTAGATGACCCTCGCTTTTGTTATTTCATTAGAAAAATTGAAGAAACTAATCTTTTGGATATTGAACCTTCTAAACTATCTCCAACGTGGAGTAATAAGAGAGTTGGGGAAGCTAGAATTACTAAGAGGCTTAACAAGTAAAGTACAAAAACTATTAAATTCAAAGAAAAGTGATTTAAAATTTTAAAAGGAAAAATAAAAATCAATTTTGTAATAAGATTTTTTGAAATAAATGTGTGTCGAAATTTAATATTTTTTAACATTTTTAATGGAAATTCTATCCGTTGTCAAGGAATAAAGCTAATACGTAATAGAAAATAGTGAGTCATGAGGTGACCTTGAAATAGAAGTCAAACATGTGGTTCCACCCCATAGATATTATATTAAATGACTTTGTGACCTGTACACATATAAGTGCATAAAATCCCATCCTCTTGTCATTCTAAATGTTAAGCCCATGAAAGGTATACCATGTATTTGGGAATAATGGTGTTAATGTGTAACACCCTCCTCTCACATTTACCCAAGTTAACCAGTTCGCTAGGATAAACATATGACGAAAGAGTGCTATGATGTGATTCAACTCCTCATGTATATTTAAGGAAGTGGAATCGACAAAAAAACCATTATGACCTTCCACACATGCTACAAAACCTTCAAGAGCCAACCTACCATTCCATGTGACCAACCCCTGAGACAACTTGAAATTTAAATGGTCTAGACCCTCAATCACTCCCATGAAAATCCATGCATGTGATTAAGGCCTTCCAGTCGCTCCCACAATGAGGCATGCCGATGTATGTGGAATTTCTCAGCTAGAGACCCCAGTTTTTGAGCCACTTTTTCAGGGCTAGGTTTCAGACCACTGCCCATACTTCATGAAAATTTTAGAAATGATAAATAACAATGGAATAAGGTTACTAATTCAATCACTGGTATAAGTACTTGATCTAACCCCTACTAGCGATGACAAGAATTTCATCAAACATGTCACAAATATGTAACTACAGGTCATAACAACATATCTTAGCATAAGGGTTTCATACTTATTTGAGATTCGTAAAGAAGCATTGTTTCCTTATCACAATAGTTCAATTATCATCTATTAGGTCATATAGTCATTATACATTAATTTTCTAATTAAAACATGATGAGAACCATACATCAAGTTTGTCATAGAACATACTCATAACCAACATATGAGCAACAAAAATAACAAGGATACAACAACTATAAAATCACATATGAATTAGTATATCTACATATGAAATACCAAGGAGAAGGAGCTCTTATTAATGAATGCATAAGCCAACTCTAGGACTTCCACGAACCACTCGACCATAGATTGGGTTGAACCAAATCTTTCTTTCAACCAATCACCCCCGTGCCATATTCCAAGCATGAATACGAGACTCACAACAAAACCAACTAGGGATTCCTCAGTTTTTACCGTATATCCCACCAAGGGATTCCTGGGCCCAAACCTTCATCAATACAATCAAGCTTTGCCACAATCCTCACTAGATCACTAGGCCCTAAACAAGCATGAATTCCTTTAGATCTCTCCACCTAAATTGTGAGGAATTTGCTTATCTCAACCTCTCGGCTTTACCGTGTATCTCACCATTACCAGTCAAGGGATTCCTGGGCCTATGAGGTCATTACCCTATGGGATTTACAGTGTATCCCTCCATTACTATTCAAGGAATTTCTAGGCCCAATCAAGGGTATTCACCACTAAGCTTTTCCGTGTATCCCGCCATTCAATGGTCAAGGGATTCCTAGGCTCAATGGAGGTGTTCACAACCAGGATTTACCATGTATCCCATCCTAGGATTCCTAGGCCTTGTGAATAATCTTGAGGCCACCCCACTCAACTTCGAGTCTATCTGGCAATCCAGCTCAACCAAATACAAGAGAAACCACCACACCATGGCTATCTGGAAATGGAAAGGAAAGGTTGAAGAACATTGTCACACCTAGAAAAACCTATGCCAATGACAACAAGAGAGCCAAAAACACCCATGGGTGTACCATGCAAGCCAAATCTAGCAAGGAAATCACACATGCAAATCGATACATGCAAATAATATTTCTATGGCTGCTTGGTTCTTCTCTTCATTGCTTGATCTTTGCTTCCTTTTGCCTTCTTTGATATTCCTTTGCTTTTATTGATCTAATACTAGAGTTCTCTAAGAATTCTCTAATTATCGAAGAGTGTGATAGAGAGAGAGATCCAAAACCGAACTAATAAAAATGCACCAACAGATCCTCAAAGGAATTTTTATTAATGAGACCTCTATTTTCTTCATTTCCCATTATTTTCCTTCATTTTCCTCCTCACATGAAACTCGTGACCTTTCACCTTCCTTTACTCCTAATTTCCATTATTTTCATAAATAAAATGCCAATTAATTCCACTTTTCCTTTCCAAATCCTTTGCCATTGCCTTTGTCAATTGGCGTAGCCATAATAAACCAAATGAAAACCCACACTAGGATGTTTTTCCCAACATTCAACTTGGAATATGTGTCCCATGAGCTTGGTTATTATTTTGCATTTATTAACTTTACTACATGGATTTTTTTACTAGGGCTATTATAGAACCCTCCCCTTTGGGAAACACCATCCTCGGTGTTCAATGATACACACAACCAGCAAGATTACTGAAATTAAAACACACTTCCCATGGAGCTTTATAACTTAGCTTGATGCAGTGTTTACAATGATCAATTTGTTGAGAAGCAAACCAACATGATCATAACAACATGACAACCATAATAGCATGATGCCCATACCTCTTATTGGATATTTATAACTCAACTCATGGTCATATTTACATCCACATACATATGTACATATATTGAAACATCACACCAAAACATATACCAAAAACATTCGCTCGCCCAACGAATAGAGAAGGATACATAGCCTACACTTGATCCTCCATCTCTCATGTATCTTCATCGGGCCCAAAGTTCTTCCACTACACTTTAACCTGCTCAATTTCTCGGTTCCAGTGCATGAGCATATTTTTTTGCAATATACACTTAGGTTTCAGCTAGAATTCTCCATCTGGCTCCACTTGCAATAAAAACCAGTCAATCACATGATCAACATATTTAACATACTTCTTAAGCAAGGACACATGGAAAACATCATGGAATTTCACTGTCGGAGGTAGTACAAGTTAGTAGGCTACTGGTCCAATCCTTTCAAGAATCTTGAAAGGTCCACAGAACTGAGGTGCCATCTTGACACACGATCCAATCCTCAAGGAGCTCTTCTTCATCTTGATGTGCAAGTACACCTATCCCCCAACCTAAAACTCGTTAAACACCATGTTATGATATCCATAAATTTTCTATATTTCCTATGTTTCCTTTAGATTCTTCTTGATTACTTTCATTTCCTATTCCATCTTTGCCAACATATTTGGTCCAATCAAAACCTTATTCACTCGATCACTCCAACTGATGGGCGTATTACAAATCCGCCCATACTGTGCCTTGAACATAGTCATCCTCAGTGACTCTTGATACCCATTTTAATAAGTGAATTCAACCAACAAAAGGTACTCCTCCCATCTCCTCTGTTGATGCATCACATACATCCTAAACATGTCCTCCAATATCATCTTGAGCCTCTCTGTCTGTCCATATTTTTGCAGATGATATGATGTACTTAAGGCCAATTCTATCCCCAAACCTAAAAGCAACTACTTCCAAAACTTGGAGGTGAAATTAGCATCCCTGTCTAACACAATCTTCCTTGGAACACCATGCAACCTCACTACATCTCTAATGAATACTTGTTCCACATCACTAGCTGAATACATAGATTTCACTGGAATGAAGTGCACTACCTTTGTCAACTTATGTACCACAACCATGATGGAATCATGTTGTATAGATGTCCTCAACAAACTTGTGATGAAGTCCATGGAAATGAAATCCCACTTCCACTCGAGAATTAGAATCGACTGTAGCATTCCACCTAGATGCTTACATTCTGCTTTCACCCGCTGACAGTCCAAACATATAGCCACAAACTCTACCACGTCCTTCTTCAGATTTGGCCAATGATAAAAATTCTTCACTGTTGTCAATGTATTTTGGTATCTTGGGTGACCTAAATATGGTTTTGCATGAAATTCTCACAAGATAGTCTTTCCTAGCGCATTGTTTTCTGGCACATATATCCTGTCCCTAAATTTGATCAAACCATCTGCTGTAAGATGATAGTCCACATCTTTCTAACCTTACCCTACTGTAATCTGTGCATAAGCTCCATGTACCTTCCGTCCTATTGTCCTACCTATAATATCCGATCTTGTAAGTTTGTCCCATAAGAACTCATAGCTACTATATGATTCACCTATATCCTCTTGCTAAGAGCATCTGCAACTATGTTCTCTTTACCTTCAATGTATCTGATCTCATAACCAAACTCACTAATCATTTCCAACCATCTCGGTTGTCTGGCATTCAGATTCGGTTGGTCAAATAGATACCTTAATCCACTATGATCACTCATCAATACAAACCTCCTGCTAAGTAGTGCCGCCACATCTTCAATGCATGGATGATTACTGCCAACTCAAGATCATGTATCAGATAATTCTGCTCGTGTTCATTTAGTTTCTATGAATCATGGCACACTACCTATCCTTCCTACATAAGGAAACCACCATGTCCTCTCTTACAAGCATCTGTACACACCACAAACTCTTTGTCCATATCTACAATATTTAACACTGGAGCATTCATCAACAACTGCTTCAATTGCTCAAAACTGGCTACACATTCCTTTGTCCATTCAAATTTCTTACCTTACCTCTACAGTGACATAATAGGATATGCAATGCGAGAGAATTTCCTGATGAACCTCTTATAATAACCTGCTATCCCCATGAATGATCTTACCTCATCCAAATTTCTAGGAGTTTCCCAATCCATGATAGCCGTTATCTTCTATGGATCTACTTCTATGCCTTACTTGGAAACCATATGCCCCAAGTAGTGTACCTTTGTCTGAAAGAAACTACATTTAATGAACTTAGCATACAACTAATGTTCTCTCAACAATCTTAATACTGCTGCTAAATGTTTGACATGCTCTTCCTCATTCTTAGAATACATCAATATTTCATCGATGAATACAATAAAAAACTTGTCCAAATAAGGAAGTAACACACTATTCATCAAGCACATAAAAGTAGCTAGAGCATTAGTCAAACCAAATGGAACTATGACAAACTCATATGCACATACCTAGTTCAGAAAGCTATCTTGTAAATGTCCTCTTCTTTAATTCTTACCTGATGGTATCTTGATCTCAGATCAATCTTTGAGAGTACTGCTTTTCCCTTCAACTGATCGAACAAGTCATCAATCTTAAAAAACGTATACCTATTCTTAATGGTCACCTTGTTCAACTCCCTGTAATCAAGGCATAGCTTTATAGTTCCATCCTTCTTCCTCACAAACAACACTGGTGCACCCCACGATGATACACTTGGCCTAATGTATCCCTTGTCAAGAATTTCCTTCAACTGCAACTTCAATACTACTAAATCTAGAGTGGTTATCTTGTAAGGTACCTTCAATGATGGTGTTTCCCCTAGTACCAACTCAATGGAAAATTCCACTTCTTTGTGAGGCGAAAACTATGAAATATTTACCGGAAACACATCCTGAAACCACTATAATATCGGGTATCTTATTAATACCTCTGCATCCTTAAAATCCTTTCCTTTATCACTAGAAATTTGTACTACAAATAACACAAACCCTTTTATGCGACTATGCTTTTCCTGCATAATAGTCACCTTTCTAACCGATGTTTCCTTCTTCTTACCCTGCAAGAATCTATGTTCTCTATTTTCATCCAAGCACTCAATGGCCTTGTCATAATAGTTCACTTTGGTCCTATGAAGATGTAACCAATCCATACCAAAAATCATACTATATGATCCCAATGATAATACATTCAAATGTGCCGAGGTAGGCATACCATTCAACTCAAATGCACAAGCTATTACCTAGTGGTGCACTCTCTTCTTTGTACCTATATCCAACTGCACTAACCAGGATTCTACATGCACTTTTTTATTCAAACCACACTTATCCACTAGGTCAGGACTAACATAACTATAATTAGATCTAGGGTCAATAAAAATAGAAACAACTTGATCACAAAGCTTATCCTCTATCTTGATAATGGATGCCTGGTGATCTTCCTCCCTATTATCCAATGTTGCATAGATATGAGGAATACTTTGCTCAACATCCACAAAAGTATGTGCCTCCTGTGCATTGTAGAGTTGAGGCCTACCACCCTGATACTACGGAGAATCTCTCTTGAGATGCTCACCACATATCCAACACTGCAACAATCCCATACCATCACCTCTATTCTGCTGACCTCTAGGCTATGACCCATGTCCCTGTCTAACTATGTTGAACTTCTTATTAGGTGCAACATTTTCTTTCTCACCCACATCTTGAGGTCTTGTTATTTTCGCCTACCATTTACCCTTAGCTTTGTATTTCCATTTCCAACCCTACTACGATTATTTCTTACACTTTGACTGCTCATAATAGTGCTTTAATTTCCCAATAACTTCCTCAAGTGAATGAGGCTCATCATACTCAATCTGATCTCTAAATGATAATGGAAATCCACTGAAAAATATCTAAAATTTAGCCTTCTCATCTTTAAGATATGATACATACCTCAATAACTCCAGAAACTTGGTTGTATACTCCTCATTTGTCAGTGAACCCGTATTTAGTTCAAAGAATTCCTTAGCTCTGTTGTCGTAGTACCTTTATGACGAGTATTTCTTCCCAAAAATTCTTTTGAATTCATGCCAACTCAAATCTTCTATCCTGATGTTTATGAACCACTTCACATCTTCCCATCAGATGTTTGATTTCCCTTTGAGGCTGAAGATAACTGTTTTTTCCTTCATATTTTCTATGTACTCATGCAACTCAAAGAATTTATTCATCCCAAGTAGCCATGCTTCTGCATCCTTCAACTTCTTTAAATCTCCATCAAAGGTAGGTGGCTTAGATTTTTTGAACTCATCTGGAAAATATCCCCTTTCATTCCTCCTATAAGGATGATAACAATGACAATCTTAGTGTCTGTCAGAACTAGAAATATAATAAAACTTGTGCCCATCGCCTCTCCTATCTGGTGTATCCAAGAACCTTCCATCTTAGATCCTGTCATCCCTATTCGACCTGTGCCCACCATGAGATATGCTACCATATGCCCCATTAGTCCTATCCTCCTGCCCATGGTTGGTCTGAAGTGTTGGCTTAGAGGGGCCTGACCCAGGTTCAAAGATGATTTAGGCAAACAAATGTCGGTATTACTTGCCCTTTCGGAAACAATCCATGGAGCGCAGATTGAGGTCTCACCCGAAGTAGTATGGGAGGGTGCTGGAACCAGGTTTCCGCACCCTAGAGATGTATAATGGTTTTTTGGTGGTCCATGGTTTGACCCTGTGTGCATGTTGCTACACGCATCTGTTGGTCCTCCCTAGCCTTCGACGCTGCCTTCGAGTAGCCCTGCTTGAGGTATGATTCGTGTTATTACCCAAGTTGCTTACTATTAATTCGATATTATTCAATTACTTAACTTATTTGTATGAGCCCAATTATACTTAATAGTGTTCAGTATTCATATGAGTGTGCGCAATAAACAAAATAGTATAAATGCATAGAAAGTAATACAAAAGCAGATACACAATAATTGGAATCAAACTTCTCTTAATTATTCTTCTTCTTGGGTTACAAACTCAACTCTGCCCTGTGCACTAAGCTGCAAGGGTCCGTGCACTCAGCTGCAGACTTGACTAAGCCTCTGCGCACTCAGCTACATAACCTCTTCCTACTACTATGACCCAAGACACTTAGACTTCTTCTCTATCCGCTACTAGAGCATTGCATCCATTACATTAATCAATCCATCGATTCCTCTTTACAACTTAGAGCCTCGCTCTTATTTATACATTCCCATGCTCCACAGACCATGGGTAGGCCGACATGACATTACATTAGTTGAATTGAGGCTTCTGTGATCCATATCAATTTTATGAGAAAACATATTTCGGTGTAAATCACATGATAGTATATTTGTCGACGCGTTTCAAACCAACGAGTGTGGTTCATTGTTAGGACAAGTTGAAGACTCAAATCATGGCTACATCTTAAATAGGGAGAGCAGACTTTCCAATGGATAGGTTTGATTGAAAAACGACTATATTAGACTAGACAGGGCAAACGACTATAATTGACCTAGAAATGGCTATATTTGAATATTTAATTAAAATAATATTGTTATGTTAAAAAGAATCTTATTTTAATTTTTATTCTAAGTAAAAATTTAACCAATTATGAGTCAAAAATCTAGGGAATGTGATAAAATTGTTAACTTGTATTATTAGAATAATCTTAATATTATATTAACATAGTAGAATTATTCTTATTATTAATGGCTAGGGTAACTATTTAATATAAATTAATTAGTAAAACACTAATAGATTAGTGTGTAAGGATTTAATATTAACTAGAATAATATTGATTATTAATATAATAATTATTAATATATTATTAGTTAAATTATTATTCCAATATTAATAGATCTAGGGATATTAGTAAATGTAAGAATTAATTTAAGATATTTCATTAATTAGTTAACCATAGTTATTAATAGAAAAAGATTAGATATTAACTAATAATAATTAATGTTATATTATTATTATAATGATGTTTTATTATTAATCTTATTAATTATGGCATGTGTAACTAATTAGTATAAATTTAATATTGAGGTCATTTAATGGGAATAAGTATTACCAATTCTAGGGATATTAATAAATAGTAAGGATTTAGTAATAACTAATATAATAGTAATATTGTTATATTATATATACCAGATCATTTGGATTAGTTAAGAA
>APFE030349628.1:211851-272603 GCA_000404065.3 Pinus taeda | reverse complement strand
ATTTATGTTTTCATTATTCTTTTGAAAATAGTTATGTGTTGTTTTTAATATGTATTTTTATTTAATTTTCGTTATTTTTGTTTTTGTTTTTTTTTTGTTTTTGTTTTTTTCATTGTTTTAATTTTTAAATTTACGTTTTCATTATTCTTTTGAAAATTTCATCTTTTTCGGAGTTATGATAAAATCCTTTATGCCATTATTTCACAATGTTGAATATTTATCCTGCAAAAAAAAAGAGAAAGAGAAAAAAGTGCATATGTTGAAAATTTACCCAAGAAAAAAAAGTGTTAGTCCACTGTCAACAGTTTTCATTTTCAAGGTATTTTTTGCACAATTTTTCACAAAAAAATTGATTTTCACTGTCATTTTTAAAACATGTTGAAAATTTACCCTTTAAAAAATATGTTATTCCAACATCAACGCTTTTAGTCTTTAGCACTGTTTTTCATGTTTTTTGGGGGTTTTTTTTTTGCTAGAGTTCCTGTTTTGAGTTTATAGTTCTCATTTCAAACTTTATGTTGTTTATCTCTGATTTCTACACACAATGCATGGTTTTTCATGTTTTTGGGGTTTTTTTGCTAGAGTTCATGTTTTGAGTTTATAGTTCTCATTTCAAAGTTTACGTTGATTATCTATGATTTCTACACACAATACATTGATAAAGCACTCCAAAACAATGTGAGAAACTCCTGCAATCTATATTGACTCTCAAGGCAATCACATTGGCATACTCAGACACTCTAAAAACAACCAACCAAATAGACTCACAACCTTCCTCTATTTATCATTTTTTGTGTTGATTAACTCAATAAATGCTACAGGTTATGAAGCACTCAACAATTCCTTTCACACACTTTAGATTTGGTTGAGATAGACTTCTTGACCAAATCAACCACTAACTCCACTAGCCTTTTGATATCTTCAACCTTGATCAAATTCTAGAGACCCCACGACTTGATTTGACCTTTATTATGGAAAAATTTGATCATAAACATCACCATAATACCAAAATTGGCCGATTTGCGCAAGGAAAGTAGAGAAGTTATTTTGAAAAACCTTGGTCTCACATACAAAACATGCTAGGTTCATCTGAAGCTCCTCAATCGCTCCAAAAGGCTTATTTCCCAGCAACCAAAGCTTTTCATTCGATCCCATGACCCATCATCCATGTGACTAGGGCAGAGGATGGTCAAAAACATCTTTCCTCGGCTTAGAACCTACCCAAACTTCTTCCAAAGCTTGACAAACCTCTGTAGGACCTCTAGAAGTCACTAACACCTCTACAATACTACACCAAGTCATTGCCAAATCACTATCATCATCACAAGTCAAACACAATGGACTTGGATGCCAACCAATAACCATATTAGCACCTGGGCCATCAAACTACTCCACAACAACTCTGCCATTAGTATGCAGCTCCAGAACACATCAGACATCCTCCTAGATGTGTACAACTATCTCAAGCATTCACTGACACTTGTAGATGCTCATCAAGCCCAACATATAGCATCATGAACATGAGAGACCTAATCCAAGACATGGAGACCTAATCACAATGTTCCTAATTTCTTGCTCTTGTAGCAACCACCAATACCTATATCTAGCAACATGATCAAAAACATCATCACACCTTCCAATCTAGTACATGCTAGTAGACCTACCAAGGTTCATTTAAACATCATCCATACACAAGCCACGTGCAACCACACATACACATGCATAACCAATTAACGCGCAACCCAAACAACCAGGTTGACATAAATGCCAACCAACAACACACCTGTAACACTGCAACACACATCAATGCCAACACTGCTTCTAAAATTTTAATTATCATGACTTAAACTACTCATTTTTTTCAATGATTAAATTACTTAAACATCATTACCATGTTATATATCTACTCTACTCAAATTCTTATTTTTCATTAAAAAATCCACGGTACTTTTGTCTTTTGTTTTCTTTTTCTTTTTTAAAGAATGTGAGACTCTATCATAACTTAGTTGTTAACCCACATACGGGTCAGCCATCAAGCATTTCTATCCACAAATGCAATTCAACTCATCACCATTATTTAAGGGAAACCATGCCACTTGGAAACATTGGTGGTTCATAAAGGGGCTTTCACTCCTATTAGATGTCGTCCGGTCTTGGGTAGTAACCTATTTTGTTACTTATGGGAAATATTAGCTCTTAGTTAAGTAGAATCAATTTTAGATAAGAAGTCCATAACTTTTTTAATTTTTTTAAATAAAGAGAATACATATTATAACTTCGTGGTCAAACTAGTAGGGATGATAACCATCATTGGTTCCTATCCATGAATGCACATTGACTCAACACTGTTACTTAAGAAAAATCATGCAACTTTGAATTATTAAATTATAGTTCAGAAGGAGGTGGGCTTTCACTCCTACAATATGCTTCTAGATATAAGTGTTAACCTGTTTCCTAAAATTGGGGAAGATGAACTCTCAACTGAATAAGAAAATTTAAATAAAAAAAAATCATAATATTATATCAACATGTCAAGTGGGAAATATGATTCTATTTAAAAAAAAATGGATATTTATAACTTAATTTATGGAAGGCTTCCTATTTCAACTTAAGATAGATGAGGATCTATTGACTTCCCTTTATTATTTTAATTAACCTCCTAGATTGATTGATTCTCAAGGGAATATGTTCAACATATGCCTCTTAATGCTTATCAATACTTGTAGTGTATTAGGGAATTTGTTAGGTTGCATTGACTTTTAGTAAATTTAAAAAGTTTGATGTGTGAACGCCCACCAATTTCCTAGGGGTTTTAAAGCATATATATTTTTAGAAAAATTGTCTTATATATTGGTTTTAAAGGATAAAAACTCTTCATAGCCTCTGTATTTTATCAAGGCTTGAGATTCTAAAGGATTGAGTAAAATCAAGGTTAAAGGGTTAAGTAAAATCAAAGCTAATAATAATATTTTTGTTGGAATACATTTTTTTATTATATACTCATCAATGGTAGATAAAAATTCTGCCTCTAGTTCTATATCAACCACATTAATATTTTTAATGTGGTTGTATTAATTTTTTTAAGTGTAAAACTTGAATAAAATTTTACACCTAAAAAGTTTTGATTCCTCTACACACTTGATAAATACAAAATAAGATAATATAAACTAGTGTATTTTAATTTTAACTTAGTATTTTTACTTTAAAAAAAAATTATAATAACATTAAAATATCATTAAAAAAACCATAAAAATCCAAAAATTAACCCAAAAAAATTAAAAGAAATAAAGAAATTTTACTTTAACAAAGTTAAATTCACCTCCAATGACTTGGGACGCCTGGCCATAGTGTAAAAAACACAGTATTTAGTACTAATGATAATAAATAATAATGCTCAAACCTATGTTCTTTGTTTATTTAATACATTAAAATCATTCTCATACAATCCTATTATGACATGAATGTTTCTAAGATTTTACTCGAATCATTGACATTTTCAAGACCCCACCTTATGTCAAATCGGATGTAAAACCACTATTAAATTAAATTTCGGTGGCAGCTGATGTCAAGCATCTATTAAATTAATATTTTTACGTCCTCTGTTCATATTTCTTTGCCGGTGAAGCCCGTGAACAAGAGTGAAAACGGAGATGGGCGAGAGCATCTGCATGGTTCAGATAAGCGTTGGATTGCTGAAAATTGGCATCAAAATCACTGGATCTGCTCACATTCCATACTTTGAACGTAGATATTTGAAAATTCATTTTAAACCGGATTTTCAACTGGTTTATCCTTTCAATTTGAAGTAGGTTTCTGCCAAATCTCGCTGAGCTCCGCCTCCAGGAGTAACTGTCCGTTTTTTCTTTGATAATTTTCTACTATTGCACTAGACGAAAGAGGCTTATTTTTCCAGGTAACAAATCTCTATACTTGGAAATAAAATTTCTACGATTGGGTTCATCTAGAGTTCGGTTTGGTCCTGTATTCGATTCCAATAGTCTAGTGTGATGAAGTAAATCACAGCAGTAACCTATAGAACAAGACACAGCGTTGTAGTTTAGTGAAATTGAGAATGAGATGAATATGCTTGGATGGTTTTGCTGTTGGGTTATCCTAGATTTGTTTTGGCTCTTGTTATTTTTTCACAATCCATTTTGTTTAACTAAACCTCTGTCTAGTAGATTGCATAGCCACTGACATATATGCCAATCATACCTGGCATGATAGAGATACATACCTCACATGATAGGTACATTGGTGTCTTTACTCAAAGCAACAACTGCTGAAATATTTTTTTGTTTGGGATGTTTCAATCTGCAATTGAATAAAAATATCAGAATATTCTAGAATAGGTAAAGTTTTTAAATTTAATGCATTCAGGTCTCAGTCTATGCAACATTTCCAACCTAATATATTTATGACAACAAAGAACGTTGACTCGATGATGTGCAATGGCCATTGGATCATGCGCAATCGAAAAATATTAATGAGGTATGATTACCAAATTATCGCGCCTTTCATTAAGTTACCTTAAAGCAAACATTTCTTTATTTAATATTTTCATGTGAGTTTTTGGATGAAACATAAGTGTATAAAACCAAAACAAACACCTTTGGCAATCATAGAGAAGGCTTAATTTTCAAAAATTATTTTTTCTAGTTGGCAGAGAGCACTCGTATGACCTATGAATACCATATCTTAGGCAGATTTGAATTAGATGTAAGCATAATTGAAGATTACTTGAGGATATAGTCCTAATTGATATTTCTCTCCTCATTTTCCTTATTAGTCCCTGCCCTCTGGGCCTGGCAGGGACTATAGTAATCGATTCCCTGCGATTACATTAGTTTGACACGGGAACCGATAATCTATTTCGGTTAAACAGAAATTAAACCAAAGTTTTTGCGATAACATATGGATATGGCCCACTTTGCCGATGCATGTAACCAATGGCTAAAGCGATCGTCTTATTTGGCCTCAGTACGAGGTATGAGGTCTCAAAACTTAGGCTAAATGTTTGGTTAATTACGACAGGTTCCCGTCAGTGAAGTAATGCTATCTTTGGCATAGCATTAGTTGGGTCACATTTAATGTTAGCCAAACATTACGGGAATTGGGGGTATTGTCGTAGGTTACCGTCCACGCCTCCACGCCTGCCATCTGCTATACATGCACGCCTACGCCTGCCACCAACTTTCCTCTTATACTCCCCAAGGTGCGTGGTGCTTGTTGAACCTGGTCGCCTGTGCGCGGTGCTTGTTGAACCTTTCCACGGCCCTTCATCCTTCATCATGCTGCAACGGCCCTTCATCATGCTTCATCTGCAACAGTTACGATCTGCAAGATATTCAACGCATCAAAATGTCTGTTGGAGGGGTAATTTATCAGTATTCGAAAACTGTTAGTTTCTGAAACTTTATGCAACTGGATTTCTGTTCGCTGAACTGTGCATTGTTTTTACAGATAGTGAATGTTCGCTGAACTGTGCATTGTTTTTACAGACAGTGAATGATGCGATAATGGGCGTGGTTTTCTATGGACTTCAACGATACCTGCGGCTTACTCTTGGTGGTCCCGCGGCCAAATCTGTATTAATCGTTTCTCTTGCTCATTGTGTAATTTCAATGGCTAACTGCTCTATTAATCGTATTCATCTCTGTAGAACCTGAAAGAAAATCCATAAAGTCAAGATCAACTGTTCACATTCTAACTGCAGACTTTCTTTAAAATTAGGTTAAACGTTTTCCCTTTTACGAAAAAACATTCAGTATTCATTAGATATCAACCTAGTGCAACCTAATGCACTTACGGTATCGGTAGTAGGATCACTGTCAAAAGGCCCTTAACATTTCTTATGAAATTCAAAGATATTTCGAAGATTCAGGAAGGTGCGGCAAAGAGGAATTCACCCTAGTTGAAACACCTGAGATCGAATGTTGGGAATGCAGCCAAGCGTGGATTTATCACAGTCGACAGCGCTCCAACATTAGTTCAAATGATTACTGCAGAGTGCAGAAGGGTGCAAAAAATAGAAGGGCGTGCAATTGTTCTGAACCTGAATATGCTCAGAATTCTGGGCAAATTTGAGTGCAATTGCATCATCAAAAAATAAAAAAATTCTCTTGCGAGTGTCATAGCTATAGAAAAGCCTAGGGCCTGGAACTTAAAAAATGTTCAATAAACAAGAATACAATGCCAAAACATAGAAAGAAATCAACGTTTTGTTCAATTTCCAACTTGCAAGTGAAGGACAAATGAGACTGGGTAAACCCATTGAACTGATTCCTTTGGAAGCCACTTTGTAACCCTGTTTCTCCGCATGCAATAAGAGGTAAATACCCTGTTAGGGTTTAAACCATTGCATGAAATTAAAGGAAAAAATTCATCAAATAACTCAAACAAGTTAGGGAGAGCTTACCTGAGTTTCCATGGAGGGAAGGACTCCATTTGTTAAGAATAGTCACCAAGGAAGAGAAATCGAGGGCTTTCTTCCATAAATAAATACATATGTGTGGATAACCCGAAGCAAAGGAGAGGTTAACTGCGATAACACTGAAAAGATGCAGTGGTATGACGCCCTTTTGTCTCAGACAACTAGTTGCACAAAGAAAAATTTTAGAGCCACGTTCCATTCAGACACGGAGTGAATGAATTACACCAGCATCAACCCAACAGGTAGTTAGCCTAACCCTACCTCGGTAAACCATGATCATCAAATAAGCACCGTAGGGTTCCATTGCAAGGTCGCTTCCAGGTGGCGGTTGGGAAGTGTGGCCACCAGGATGTGTGTCTCAGAGTTTCGAGAACCATCCAACTTTATTAATACAATGTATATGCAAAACTAAACTTAGATTAATCTTATTGTAAATCAATTCACCCATGGTTTTTCAAGTCATGGCTAATACCATCGACCTTTCAATAGTTCATTTTAATTACAATTATGTTGCCTGAGGTATATCATGTGCTACCTTAGTTTAACAAGTTCGTCCCTGTCGTGAACAAGTTTGTGGCGTACCATAAATCCCACGTCTCTCCTCGGTGATGATTTCTCTATGCGAAAATAAAGCATCTGGTATGCGTGCAGGCATGTTGGTGTTTATCGTAAGGCATTTGGTATGCATGTAGGCATGTTGGCATTTAGGTTAATAGGTTAAAAGGCTGCGAAGAGGCATGTGTCATACATGCAGATATGGCACTGTGCATGGTGATCATGGTGACAAGTCAAACGAGGCCCACGACAAGTGGAATGGTAAACTAAATAAAAATATCATCATGTTGAGACGGAAGTTTCATGCAGAAGCTATTGGTTGCTATAATGAAGTTCTTCGAATAGATCCAATGGCAGGTGATGGTCTTGTAAACAGAGGAAACACTCTCAAAGAGATTGGTCATGTTAGTGAAGCAATTCAAGATCAGAAACGAGCTGTGACCTACCATGGCTGAAGGCCATGCAAACCTTGCCTCTGCTTACAAACACAGGTATATGGCTATATTTTTATACCGTGAGGTGATCTATTATTTGTGAATCAAGCTGTAGCTATACATACGTTTTGACATGTATTTTTTGTTCCATTTGTAGCTTTCTATTCTCCCTAGTGTGCAACCATTTCATGCAATTGCTTATCCAATTGATCCTATACTTGCATTGGACATCAGGTATGTGTGATCCAGATCAGATTATGCAATTTGTATGATTTACAATTCAACAATGATTATGGTTCATATATGTTTTTTCACAGCCGCAAGTATGCGGAACATTGTACCCTAATTGCGTCTCTACAGTGTCCTCACGGGCTGCTGAACAGGCATTATGAAAAGCTTATACAATGTGACCCTCGGTTAAACTTGCTTAGTAAGAAAGGTTTGCTTAGCAACGCTTCTCCACTTTTTGATTCTAAAAGCACAGTGTTTCAAGACCAGGATGAGCAGTCGAGCTATGCGAAAGCACAAGAAAATGGGTCTCATGTTTTCACGTAGTTTAATCAATTGAAGGAGGAGTATCTGGCACCCTTCTGATGTTTCCCAGATGGAGCACCACCAGTGGCTCAGACACTGGTTCCAAAATTTGAACCACTCGATTCTGAAATCAGTACAATTACAGTTAAGGCTACACCTCATGAAACACCTTCGCCTAGTTCACGTATGTGACATGGTCTATAAAGGCTAGTTACTGGTATTCATCAGTTGATATGAATTAGTGAAATGTTTCCTATTATCGTAAGAAAATAAATTTAGGATATTGCTTAAAAGAACTCGATTTGCTTTCCATGTTCAAAAGTTGTATTTTTCTTTGTATTAAAACTAGTGACATTTCGTTTAACATCAGTAATGGACTCGTATACTATTGAAGATAATGGCAACAGTGATAGTGATGAGGTGAACATGAAAAGTGCCACACAGTGGGAGCAGATGCGATCATTGGGACCTTTTGATGTCTCAGTGCACGAAGAATCTGAGTTAGCATTCTCAACATCTATGAGTATTCTCAACATCTATGAGTACCTTGGCAAATCAGATAGGCTTATGTTTTCAAGAGCAGATACGTTCTTGCGGCTCTGTTTCTACAGGGGAAAACAACTTGTCTTCACACAAAAGGATTCTTGATGAAATTGCAAGAGTTAACTCCATGTGCTCTCTCCTTCAAAAAGACGTTTCTAGCATGACTGCTTCAGAGACGAGTACTGGAAAAGTTCACGAGTCACTGATAGGTTATGAGGCTAAAAATTCCCTTGGAGAAGATGATAAATTAAGGCATGAGATAAACAATGAAAGCAGCAATGCATTTTCAAGGAAGTGTGATTGTGTTCCTTTTCAGTTGGTAGGAAAATAGTGCCATGGTTATAGGTAATATGGTTATAGGTAATTCTTCTCCATAGCTTATAGTGTACTTGTTGCTGTATTACTAAAATAATGTGTACTGGTTATGTCTACAGTCAAATCCCGTTGTTTCACTCTCAGGAAAAGGCATACGATAAAGTTTTACTACCAGTTCTGCTGGTTGACATACTCACAGAGACAATAGGTCCTTGACAGTCTATAATGGTAGCTTATCTGGATGAAAGCAGCCCGCCCAATCAACTGTGAGGGTCCGGAGTAGTCTCAATCTCTGCAAGAAGGAGTCCCATTTTAAATGTTTGAGCCATTAATATTCTGGTCTGTCCAGATCCTGTGAGGTCTGCTTTTGATATGCAGGGTCTCATTCTTGACAATGGACTCAGATTTGATATTTCATTAGTCATACTATTAGTTTTTTAGTATTTATTTACATGTTTTCCCATCTGCATTATAATGAACTTCATGGATTTTGTCCCTCATTATTTCCAACTTGTCTTCTATGACATCGTTGTTCTCTACTGTGTAGTGTTCTACTGCTTTTAACCTGCTGTTGACATCTCCCTATGCCTCTTTTTTGCCACTCCAACTGTTTGGTTCTGGCTTCTTTACCTTTTTCTGCATTGAATGCTGACCTCCATGTTTCTCCTCCTCATAATCAATATCGGGACAGATGCAATAAAATTTATCAAGCTGCTCTAATTTAATGTCCACAGTCAGGAGGATGGCAATCTAGTTCTCCACATGCTCCAACCTGGGTTTTGGACGTGGGTGGCAGGATGCTCTATACTTCGAGGGTGGCTCTGATTCTGCTCTATATTTCCATCATGTGCAGTTCCATTTTCTGTTTAATTCTTATGTTGGCAAGTGGATTTGCCAGCATGTTTGTCTCCTCTTCTCATGTGGCCAAAGGAAACATTTATTTTTTTCCTTGCCTGTCCCACCGAAGTGATTTTATTTTGGAGCACCCGAAAGCCCTGTCCTGCATTGTTTATTAGTAACAGGTCAAAATTCTGGATTTCTTGATTATAGGATTGTTTTATATCATCAACAAGGTCCCCGTTTTTGCTTTGATTCTTTGTGGCTTCTGCTAAGAATCTGAAATGTATCTATAGAACTTCATCCTTTATATCTGGGAGCCTCCAACACCCTGCTCATCCAGGGTTACCTATGGTTGCACAATTGAATATTTTTACCCAGTTATCTTTGGGTGTGGAGTCCAGGTCATCTGAGGGTTTTTCTCAGCCTTTGATGGAGTATTTAACTAAATTGCAATCATTAATTAAGAGTGTGTAAGTTAAGTTATAGGCACTAAAAACTTTAACATACTACCGTTTGATTCTCTTTAGTTTTGTGTTTAGTATATTTAGCTTAAGTTTATTAAGCTATGATGTTTTGTGCAGGAAAAG
Organism: Pinus taeda; assembly: GCA_000404065.3. Lineage (NCBI taxonomy): Eukaryota > Viridiplantae > Streptophyta > Pinopsida > Pinales > Pinaceae > Pinus > Pinus taeda. The sequence continues at coordinate 262,362 of APFE030349628.1, read as the reverse complement.
GAAGCATTGAGAGAAGAAAAGCTAAAGCAAGAGGAAAAATACATGTGGGCAGTTTGCTAAGCACGCACTAGCTACTCGTCGCTGCAACTACTACAGCCCCCAGCTTTTGGGCAGAGCACTTTTGGCCAACCGTGAGCTGCTGCTACCAACTGTAACAACAGTTACAATATGCTTTTCAGTCTACTTCAGACTCCTACTTTTGGCCAAAGCACTCCTGCTAATCAGCATTCTGCAAACTGTAACAACTCTTTTGGCCAAAGCACTCCTGCTAAGCAGCATTCTGCAAACTGTAACAACTCTTTTGGCCAAAGCACTCCTGCTAAGCAGCATTATGCAAACTGTAGTTGGGCTTGCATTTCATAGTATATCTTGTCATTTGTTCCCTCTTTTGGCCAAAGCACTCCTGCTAAGCAGCATTCTGCAAACTGTAGTTGGGCTTGCATTTCATAGTATATCTTGTCATTTGTTCCTTGCATCTTGAACAAGTTCTTTCTTACTACTGCAACTATCATCTTCTTGGCTGAGTTGGCAATTGTCTAACTTTATAGTGACATTGGTTTTAAAGAATATATCTACTTGTCACTGCTTTTTCCCAGCTCAGGGCAGGGACTTGCTGCCCTGCAGCTCCTCTTGTTTTATATATTTTTAAGATCCATTTCATTCTTATAATTGTGTTGTTAGCCTATAGGCTTTTAGGGGATATTCTAGCTTGTAGGTCTGTAGCAATTATTTCTCTCCTCATTCTTTTTTATTTTATAAATTTTTAAGAGTCATTTCATTTTTATAAGTGTGTTGTTAGCCGATAGGTCTCTAGGGGATATTCTAGCTTGTAGGCCTCTAGGTGGACATTTCAGCCTACAGACCTATAAGACTATGGGCAATAATGTCAACCCATAAGGCCTAAGCAGTGAAAATCAAAATTTTAGATAACTTTGAATTGGCTTCAAGTTGTTGAGCCTTGTCGAATTATTTTCCAAGTCCGAGTTTGACAACTTTGCTATATAATTTCATGATTCCATATATGTAGCGGAAAGAAGTTGGTTAATATTGGTTAATATTTTTATTTTTTTACTATTTTACATTGTTGTTCTCTCTCAACCTCTAATACTTATAATTGTAGCATTAAGAGAGGGTATGGAGTATAATGATCTAGTATGTCTAGTATAATGAAAACAAGTGAAGGTGTGTCACATAAATTGCTTTGATATCTAATTATGATAGGCATTCATTTAATATATTTCATTAAGAAAAGCTATTAGGTTATGCCACTTCATACTAGCCAAATGAAAGAGAGTTGATGTCAATATATTTGATAACCCCATCATTAATAAAAGTATTCATTTTCATATATTTAATTTCTATTTCTTCTATGATGCATAGCCACATTTTATAACATGTTAATCCCTACATAGCCACAATGAAGTGGTAAGTACAACTTGTTAAAATGGATAAGTGTGGGTTCTATTTATTAGGAGAAAAACTCCTTATTTTATTTTTGTAAGTGGTAGGTGCCACATTATAGACTTTTGAAAAGTTTTGGGTGTTGCAAAACAATGTCACAAGAGAGAATTAATTTGAACCCATGCACATCAACTTGGAACAACTTCAGATGCTCCAAAAAATATAATACCTCTTTTCCACTTCGGTTCTTCCTATTTCTTTATTCGCTTTTCATTCATTGATTTTGCATTTGTGGTTGTAATTTCTTAGAAGGAGAGATTGAATCCTAGATGTATAATTCAAACTGTGTGACAACCCTCATAAATTTGCATTTTTCAATCTATGTGCTTTTCTATTCATTTAGAGTAGAATATTCCCTTATAAAGATTGCAACATGGGTTGCAACTAGAATAGTAGCGCTAAAAGGTAATATTTTCTACTTTAGCATGTTTCTGTTGGATTTACCCTTGTGTTTGTGGAACAACCTATAATTTGTATTTGAGACCATTTGGGTGGGGAGAATAATGAATTATAAACATAGTCTATTTTATTTGATATCAACAAAAAGTTGGGGTTTGTTCCTGCACATTTCATCTCGAGTTTTCCCCTTGAAATATGACTACTAATATTCTCTCAACATTATAATGGAAGTATGGCATAGCTAATATAATATCATGTCTTAACTATTTACGGTATGGCTTGAAAATGATGATGGTATATGTGCCTTATTTACTTGTATTTGTGTGTATGCTCATGGGGTGGAACAATTTATCATTTCATGTATCATTTGATCATTATGAACCATAGAAGAAAATGCCCTTGGGTGATGCATTAAGGGGAATGATATTATTTCCACGATTCATTCTTGTAGTATGTCACATGGCTACCTAGTTGGTCAAGTGGAAATGATGCTAATGTGTATCTTATTATTGCCACTGCAATAAAGTTATAATTGACCTCACAATTTTTACTACTTCCACTATAACTGGGCTATAGTTGTGTTAACATAGATTTTTAACCCTTCAGAAATTGGATTGCTAGGGATATTTGGAATATGAAATCTTAATGCAACATGTAAGAAACTTTATGTGAGATGCAAACTTTTCCATCCATTTGGGCAGGTTCTTGCCAACCACAAGGGGTTGTCCCTAGTCTTGCATTCATTGTTGCTCCTATAAATTTCTAAAAGAACATAAAAACAAGAACGCAATGGTTTTTTTGGGCCAACAAATTAGTGACCAAAGAAGTGAAACGGAAACCATAGGATAAAGCATTGGCATTGCAACAAAATATTGTTTAAATTGTAAGATTGGGGATCAAAAAGGGGCATTCCTATCATATCTACAAATATTATCTAAAATGTTTTACATTTATCTTATTTACATGCTCTATTTTTCCCATATATAGGGAAATATGAACTAGAGTTTGGACAGTTACATGAATTTTTTCCACTGAAGATTGATTCACATCAAACCTTATTAGACCTCTAATGTAATGTGTATGCTTTGACCCACTTGCATTACAATACGTGAAATTCCAATAATAGATTACATAACATAAAGATATTATATGACATAATAACATGAAAACATGAATCATGACTAAGAAAAAATTAGTATGTTTTCATATGCATTGATATTTCTTCTATAAAGGTTTATGTTGTAGTTAACTACTTAACCTCTATTCTGTATTCACAATGTGTTGGGGGCTTTTGGGTCAGGGTGAAATAACTTGAATTTGATCCCTAGAGTCATGTTCTCAATTTGTGCTCTTTAAGCATGGTAGTCAGGATTCTCAATCTAGAATCAAGATAAATCGTGTGTGTTGCAAAATTGAAACTACTTTATTCAACTGGTAGAACATGTATTTTATGATCTGAATTTATTTTCTCAATTGGTAGAATATGTATTGAAGGATATGAACTACTTAATTTCAATGGAAATTCATTGTCGGAAGTTATTCCAATTTTTATAAATAGCAGTTGCTCTAGGAAACAACAACAATTGTTTCCAACAAATAATTCCATTCAAGTATCATTGGATGTCCTCCAAACAATTTAGGACCCACTTGATCTCTATTCTAATCTCTTATACTATGGCAGTAGGGAAAGTGGCCCACTTGCAAAAATTGGATCTAGGAGTGTGCAGATTTTTCATGATTTGAGTCATAAAAAAAATTACAGGCCTGGTGTGATCTTCACTGATTCACAAGGGATTTATGGAAGATAAATTGTCCTCTGGAGCATTTTTGAATCATAATAAAATTTCTCGGAACATCTCAAGTGACCTATTTTCTTCATGTCCAATTTTACAAGGGTTTTTCTTAAACTTAATTGCTAATCAAATATCAAGGGAAATAATAGCATTAAGACTACCAAACTATAGTACTTTGAAGCAATTGGATGTAGCATTCAATCATATTATAGGACCAATACCACTAGTGTTTGGGAACTTTCATCATTTTTTATGTTATAGATAGTCCAATATATGTTTTTCTAACTAATTGTTGCAAATTTAATGCTAGTCTAATTCCACACTCATCCTTGAGATAATATTTAATAGTATTTCATTTCCATTCATGGTGTTTATTTTTGTTTTAAAATATTACATTGCCATTCTGATATTGTGGGGATTTACATTTGCAATTTCAATCTTCTTGTGCTTCTTTATGTATTGTCCATCCATGTAGTGATTATTTTTCTCTAGCTAATAAATTTCTTCTTCCAATAGTTAGAAATAAAAAACAAAAAATCACTATAAAATTGCCAGTTAATTATAATTTTTTATTTCCTTTGGAACTATGTAGGTGCTCAATAAGGATGGTCGCTTTCTTTCAAAATGTAACCTGGAAAGTGGTGCAAGTTGTGCCATGTAATTGTGTGGTGAAACCATGGGGTGACCTATCAGAGTGGAGAATATGAGTCAACCTCAACAATTGTTTATAGAGGTTAGTTAAATTATTAGATTAACATGGTTTTTATATGCACTCAATAACTCATTTTGGTTATTTTGAGACATGGTTTAATGTTGTCTTGTTATCTTGTGCTAGTTTTCCCCAATATTGTAGATGCCTTGTGAGGAGCAGGGGTTGTTCCTAGAAATAATTGGCATCATTCGGGGCTTGGCACTTCTGATTTTAAAAGGGAGTAATGGAACCTCGCAATGATAAGATTTGAGTTAACTTTGTTGTTGAGGTAATGAAATGGTTGAAAATAAGATAATTAATACATGGACCTTTGATTCCATGTAAATATTCCTCTTTTATTTATACGTTTGTTTCTTGAGTAGACCATAGACTTCAAGAATTGGCATTTGGATTTATAATGAGGACAAGGTATGAAAGTTATTTTAAGCATACGTTTGTTTCTATAGTTGGAGAAAAGTGCCAAACCAAACAAATTTCTATGGTTGATTCTTAATAACTAATAGTTGGAGATTGTTTTTGGGAATTTGATTGTGTAGGGTTGTAGACCATAAGATACTTTAGCTATAAACCTCTATATTTCACCATATGTTCTAATGTATGTGGAAAATAAAATTCTAAAGGCACCCTAGCCTAATTTATCATGTCGTGTGATTTGGCAGTTTCATGGTATTTTTGGAAAGTAGTGACTTCTTTTGGTGGAATTGAAACTTTGATGATGTAAAAGGATTAATAATGTTCTAAGAGACACACAAAAGCTATAAAATCACAATTTTGATCTTTAGTGATCCCTAGACATTCATGTTGCTAAAGGATACTTGCATTTAACATAAGAAGCAATAAATCAATGAAATTTTTTTGGGGGACTTAGTACCCTCACTTGAAGATGTAAATTATAACTATGGAAGTTTAGGAAGATGCACAAGGAGAAACAATATACCACTATATTCTATTACCTCAATAACTACATTTTTGGAGGTTGTGTGCATTTAGATCAGGATGTAACACATATTTTTACTTGAGAAATGCAATTTTTCCACTGGAGATGTAATTTTGACACTTTGGGGTGCATTCTAACTATGGAATATGATGCTTCATGGCATATAGGATAAATCCTTTTCCTTATTATCCATAAGGTTTTCAATTTATGTACATGGCATGCATTTTTTAATGCAAGTGGACATTTTGTCACTATGAAAATAATAGGTAGAATTCAAAGTTAGTCTTACAGAAACATATTTTGGCCCATGGGAGTATAAATCAAGGTAGGATATGGTGTTAGTGAGAAATATGAGTTGATATCCCCTCAAACATGGCATGAAAAAAACCATCATAGAGGATAACTTGTCAAATTCCCCATTCCAAAGACCTCCAAGCATGGGATTAGAGATCAAGTTTGACTTTGCCAAACTCAAAGAGGGGATATTGCATGGTAAGATAGTTAACAATTTGGGAACTGGTCTTATAACGTTTAAATCCCAAGAGGAGGATTATCATTTTTTAAATTGTAAAAGAGGTTAATGTTGAGGGCTACAAATTACTTGATTACCAATGGATAAGCGTAATGATGATCATCTTTGACTTGATCAAAGGGATACATATATTTACTAGAAAATAAACTTTGAATTTGCCAAATGGTCCTCATTATAAATTAGATAATAATTTTATACTTTTTCAAAGCAATCTACATTGAGGATATTGTAAAATTTGTAAATAACAGGAGAAAATGTTTCTTTAGGGGCATGGATTTTTCGGGGTTTAATGTCCCAAAGTCTGAGACAAGAGGAAAAATGATCTCTAAGGGTACTAAAACTTCTGGGTAACCATGGCTCTTCAATTATTCCTTTTCTCTTTTCTATAGACCATTCTTATATGTTAATGTTGAAACTAGAAGTTGTTATTGATTACTTTTTATATATATTTCATGCAGTAGAATTATTTCCCTTAATAATTTTGAGTAGAGCAAGAGTAGGAGTCATGATTCATTGTGTATCCTCTACTACTCTTTGTAATTTTAAAACAATCCAAGATATCATGTTCATGCTACTCTATTAAGAATATTTGTTTAATTAAGATCTTGGTTGTTTTGCTTATATGGTCCATTGATGATTATGGTTTGAAGTGAAAGTTGGTTCATCCCAAACATTTTTATTCCACATTAGTACAAAATATGTGTTAATTTGATGAGGATATATTCTTATAATTATAATTTCCTACTGAAATTCTCCACCATTTTCAAGAACTTGTGCATCTATGTGCAAGTAAAGGAATCCATTTCCCAATGAGAAATGACTAGTCCTAATTGAGATCCATTGGATTAACCATCGATATATTAAAAACCTTGTTCAATGACCTAACATATTACATTTGAACTCAAATTGCATATCAAAAATAATAGGAAACCCCCTATAGCTAGAAAGCCTCTAGCTATGAATATGAATTCAAATTGGGACCACCCTTTAGAAGGTTTCTCAACAATTGTAAACTCTACGTCCAATCTTAGTTAACATGTACAACTTCTTATTTGGGCCAAAATATGTAGAGGGATCTTCATCTAAGATAACCTCTAAATTGGAAGACATGAGTTTCCTATTTGTATTATGGTACAAAGTTTTTATTCAAGAGATGAGTTTTCCAAATTTTATATCTCAGTGGAGAGAACAATCACAAGACATGCACCTAGGATGCATTGGGAAAAGTCTAAAAAAGAAGGTTGATTTGGATTTCCCAATAGAAAATTGGCATAAATATCCACAATTAAAAAAAAATTAAAATAGTGGCTTGCCTAGTTGGTAAAAGTGAAGTGTCGAAATTTCTCGTATTAGTGTTCAATCCTCTTTGATGACAAAAAAAAAATTGTGTTTATGGATGAAATAACACAAAAAATAATGACTGGAGTGAGATGTAAGTTTTGAAGATCATTTTTCAGAATAAATGCCCCTCTCTTCATCACTTAGTGGATACTATTGGTTCTAATTTTCCTCGCTTATCTAGCCACATTATGGTAAGGAGATGCTCACTCATATTCTCTCTTCAAGACATAAAAAAATGGAGAACTTGTCAAAATACATCAAAGAATTCATTTCTATCAAAATTCCTTTTCAAAATCCTAGGTCAATATTGTTGACTAGCTTAGGAAAACATAATTAAGCTTATTGCATATTGGTTTAACTTGACAAGATTTCACTAGGTTTGGCCCAAACTCAAATAAATCAGACATATTTAGATACAAATTTCAGAACTCTTATTTTAATAGTGGAGAATTAACATAGAGTGTGGCACAAAACCCAAATATCATACATACAGGACTTATTCCAGAGGAAAATAGAAGATAAGCTAGGATTTTCTTCCATTTTACTAAATAAATAAATGCCATTTTATCAAGTGCATAATCATCATGCTAGGTTATTTTGTTTCCTCTAATATTTGAGTACATGTAGTCACATGTTCAAATTAGTAGATTCCGTTGTTGGTTACTTTTTTGCTTATCATATTTATTTTTCCCACTCTAATTCTATTCTCTATGGATCTTTTTGTTATTCCCCTAGACCTATTCTATAAAGGTACAAAGGGATGAAGTGTATTTTTGTATTGTGTAGTTCTCTTTTCTTTGAGGTTCTTGTCTTCACGCCCCTTTGTTATATGAAGCACTTGTGGGAAGACATAATTATCATTGAAAGGTAGAGAGTAATTTCCTTTTATCCATGCAATTGCATCTTTGGATACTCATGCTTGATGTGGATTTGTAAGTGTTTGAATGCCCCTTGGATATCTTGTTGGTGTAATAAATATTAGCCAAACTTTGTGCTTACATTTTCACATATGTTTAATGGTTACATTTCAGTATTATTGTTATTGATCATTGTATTTTGATATATTCAATTAACTAATAATGAGAAGCACTCCCAATTAGTATTCTAGACCCCATAACCAATAGGATTCAAGCATGTAGCTCATTATTCATAATTGCATCATATATACTCACTGTTTTTTTTACTATTTGGCATGCAAATCAGTTTTTTAGAGATAAATCTTTATGTTGACACAACATATTTACATGATACAAAGTGAGAAATCAATCTTTGGTGTAATTTCATATCTTAGATTTGGTAATTGCAGGTCATTTATAGGATATAAATGTCTTCCAAGTCTCTCTTCTAATTGAGTATTTGACTAAACATATTGAGTATTTTATATGTAGCTATTTTTCTCTCCACCCACTTTTCATAACTTCCATAACTATTAGGTAGGGACCTGCATATTTGATGCTATTTTTCTTGTTTAGTAAAATATTTTCCACGACTTTACAAAGTTCTATAATTTATTGAAATTTATAGAATTTACAACTTATATAGTTTCAAAGTATAATTTTTTATAGTCTAATTCTTTAAAGCGTGCTATATCAATGGAAGATCACTTGCTTTACAAGAAAGAGGTTGGTGGTTTGATTCCATTGTACCCTGATATTCATATGGAATGGTGACAATTAGTTTTTAGTGATGGTGGATATTTTGACCATCACCAATGAGCTTATTCTAACATTTTTTTACCCTCACCAAAATATGAATTAATGGTGAAGGTCAACGAAACAACATATATGCATCAATAGTTCTGGTCATGAAAGGTCCATCACCATAAATTGCTTTTTTTCATATGAAATGGTAATGATCACTATATATCATTATAATCATTATTCATGATGGACCTTGAATGTCACCACAACACTTATACTTTTGGGAATGTAGCCTTTGGTGACGTTTAGCTTTTGCTGATGAAGACTCTTTTGACCGTCACCAATGAGCTTATGCTGACATTTTTCGACCCTCACCAATATATGAAATGGCGATGGTCAACGAATGTCACCATATATATGTGTCAATAGTGATGACCATGAAGGGTCCATAATTGTTTTTCATATGAAATGGTAGCAGTCATTATCCATCATTTTAATCATTACTTGTGACAGACCTTGAATGTCACCATGTTGACAGTTCTGGAAGTTTGTCAACCAAGGGGATCTCCCTAATGTGAAGTCGCAACTAAACCTCACACCATTTGGTGTAGGAGTGCCATTCAGTATGAAGGCGTGGTTTCCATATACTTAGAGATATGCCTTGGCTCTAGTTGTTAGCACATGAGAGTGTTACACTGGCATCTTCAAACAACAAGGTGTGTGTGCCTAGTGAGTGCATAATGTAACTGTGTGAAGGTTATCTTAATAAAAAGGGGGACAATAAAGTGATCCTCTAAATTAGAGGTAGTAGTGTCACCTAAGAAGAGACACACATGAACTAGACAGGTTTTTCCAACAACCAATAGAATAGTCCACAACAGATGCAGTAGTTGTTAAAACTGAGGTGAAGGGGACAACACATACACCACCCAGTGGAGTACTCCACACAAATGTGATGGTCGTTATAACCAAAAAAAAAAGATGGCCTGTCGATTATCCCACAAAGTAGTCCACAAGGGTGTGACAATGGAGATAGCCAATACACAAAGGCGTTCTATCTAGTATCTGACAAACTAATCCACAGGGATGAGACAATAGTGATAAGAAATACAACACGTATTCAACAATGTAGGTACTAAAATAACCAAATTAGTTCAACTATATTACTACAGGTTAAGCAAACATGCATTAAAAATGCTTAAAGAGTAGTCTTACAAACGTCCACAAAACATGGCTGAAAACCTGTTGGCCTTAACATGCTTCTAAATTAAGCAAAAGTCCCAAGACACATTTGTACACCATACATCATTAATTCCAGTAGTGGGACATTGGAGCCACTCCGTGCTCCTCAAAGAACACACTGCAGACTCTCAAGGCTATGTGGGAGGAGCTAATGTGAAAAGTCCTTGCTCATACAATGGGAGGGGTATATATAGCCAAGGGTGATGCTTGAGCCTTGTGACTCTTGGACTACCCTTGTGACCATTCAACTTCCAATGGCTATTCAACTAACATGACCCTTCAACTTCTTCTGTGTGTCCATTGGACTTCACTTTACAGAGTTACAATAGATATGGCCCATAGTGTTGATGTGGCCAAGACAAATCATGACACAACTTGACATGACACTCATAACATGTACTGGCTAACTGTGGTGTCTGTGTCAAGAAGTTGCGTTGTTGAGTGATGGATGCACTCTTGGTGTGCTTTTTCTTCTCCTCCACATGGCATAGTATTGTAGGGTCTTCGATGGTCTTGGTATTGCATGATGGTTAAATTCATATGTTCCTTTCACTTGTTGCCTGATATGCTTGGTACATCCATCTAGCTACAAGAAAGTCTTATACCATGTGCACTCCTTCTTAATCTTGTTCATCATCTTACCATGATCCATCAATGTACCTGTTCCTGCAATTTGCTCATGACATGATGACATCAAATCCAAAACCTCCTAGTCTAGCATGATGCAGTGTTTTCGTATTTCGGGTGACAAGGAAGGAGGAAAACGTACTGAGATAGTGCAGAGTGCAGCTCAGGTTGGAATGAGGAACTCAGAGACGGCAACCTGCACCGTTAGAAAAAACTAAGCAGTGGCCACTGGGAGGCAGAATTACGAAGTGAAGAACACCCATGGCAGCTGCAAGGTGGAACCTTAAGGGGCATTTATGCGCAGTTCCTGGAGGGAAGGAAAGACAGGGTTGTAGGGGACCTGTTGGGTACTTTTGTGTAGTTTTAAAGAGAAATCCATGACAGGGCTACAAGGGACCTATTAAGCAAGACTGCAGAGTTCTGGAGAACAATGCAGGATAGGAAGTAGAGGGCCTGCTAGACATGATTGCAATGTTTTGGAGAACAATGCAGGATAGGAAGTGGAGGGCCTGGTAGACATGACTACGAATTTTTGGAGAGAAATGTAGGACTAGAAGTAGAGGGATCAACTGAGCATGTCTGCGCAGGTTTGGAGAGTAGTGTAGAACAAGTAGTAGGAGGCCTATTAGACATGTCTACGTAGTTTTTGAAAGCAGTGCAGAGAAAGGCAGCAGAGGATCAGCAAGACATGTTTGTGTAGTTTTGGAGATTAATGCAGACTTAGATCTTGGTGTAGTGCAGAGTTTCGATAGACCAGAAGGAGGCTTGATGACTGCGCTTGATAAATGTGCAGTTCAATTTGGACATGGAGGAAATTTCTCCGTAAATATGCGAGGTAGACATGGTGTCACCTTTAGGATTGCGCAATACAATGTCCTTGGAGGACAACCTCAAGCACTGCATAGTTCTAGGTAGCAGAGCAAGGTCACTTAGGGCTAAGACTGTGTAGTTCAGCTCATTTGGGATCCGGTGGAAGAGGGTTGTCTAGTCGAACATATTTTCATGAAAATGGCTAAGTGTTGAAAGAAAATGAACTTATGCAGACTTGATATTGTGATTATACACTTAGCATACTTCGACGACGAGAGAACACATGTCACTAGTACAAAAAGACAAAACATGCCCTCGGTGAGACTGTCTTAGAGTTGAAAGCAACAAACATGTCACTTGAGATAGACCTTCGGACGACCATAAAGACACTTTGACGATAGTGCTTACAACTTTGTGTGTTAGTAAAATGGACGTTTACATAGTGAAGACAATCCAAACAGACAAAGGCAAACCTTTAAACTCACCAAAACAAGATTGCAAGCATGGAGAAGCAATCAATATTCCAAAAGATGACTAGTGGTCAAACAAGCAAAAGGGTGAAATGACTTCATAAGAACTCATAGGATGAGCTCTAGTGTTTGCAACCATCAAAGGAAAAATCAAGGAAGGCTCTGAAATTTGGATGTAAGCCAAAATTTTGGAGGGTGTTGCAGCCACTACAACACATGGTGACACATTGGTTGAATATGAACTTCCCTCTCTTGGTTTGTTTACAGTGCAAGGCCTTGTCCTTTCAGGGAGCATTGATTCATTGTGCAGATCACTTCGGCTTCCCCAACTACCCCATGGATAGAAATTGTTCACCTTGTGCCGAAATAGTTGAACACAACATAAAATTCAGCCAAATCACGGTGTTTCAAATCGAGAAGCATAATTTGGCTTGCGAGCTTAAGATTTTTTGAGTATAGTTTTTCATCTCTGGTGTTGCTTCGATACTAGGAGGCCTAGACAGTACCCCGACGAAGTCATGCAGTAACACAATAATTGCTCCAATACTAGCGAGCCTGGATAGTTCCCCATTGGAGTTGCCTGCTTCACCTCTTTGTGTATGAAGGCTTTCTATTCTTTCGCCTTTATTATTTTTTTGAAAGAGAACTATTCATAGGCACTTATTTATTTTGGGGTGAAAGAGGGATCCTGACTTATTGAGAGGTTGTTCCTTTAAAGAAGCATATAAAGAACTATGATTCAAGTTTTCTCATTTAAATTATCCCCTTCTATGTTTCTACTAGTTGTATAAGCTTAAGCACACCAGAGTAGAAAACTAAGTATAGGCTTTAGGTTTCCTAGACTGGACATGGGTTCATGGTTCGACCAAAACTTTCCTTAGAGACGGATCATATTTTTCACCAAGATTTCATTGGCTAGAAGTTACAACCAAGCAGAAAGTAGACAGACATGGGACTGACCAATCATTTCATTGTCGCAAGACTCTTTGAACTTCAGCCACATGCCCATTCAAAAACCAAAACACTGTGCAAGAACAACATTTATTCACCTAGAGAAAACAAATGGAAAAATCAACACGAAAGGAAAAAAAAAGATGAGAGGAAAGGTGTACACAACAAGGAAAAAAAACCAAAAGACAAAAAACAAAATGGCTAAAGCAATAGGATGTAAAATAAGAAAACCATGACAGACTACGAGTGCAAGATGAGTGCAAGGAAGGGAAAGTTGAGATTCAACTAATCCTACTCCTATCCTAACAGCTAAATGGTTGGGGTTACGTGAAATTAAATTTCCAGTGAAGCCACCAAAGTCGCTCCCGACCTACACCACAAAGATACAAGTGATTAAAACAGATAAAAGTAATGTGTAATAGAAAATACGAAAACTTGAACAAGATGCACATCAAATTAAAGGTCTTGCCTGTGGGTAGAAATATGTTTCACAACCACCCAATACATGTTCTTACCTCCTTGATGGATATCACTTTTCAACAAACCTGGGAAGCCTTTTGCGGGTGCGTCCTCATCTTCACTGAGCTTCTCAACAAGCACGAAGAAGGATTGAATATTGTTGCCTGCAACATGGATTGCTAAGTAAGATTGTTCCAACCATTCATGAATTAGATTTTGAAATTCATGATGGTTGTTTGGACAACCTCATGATCTATGAAAGGGTGAATTCTCGATTTCACAGATCTGATCACGATGGGAATCTTGTAAAGAAAGTAAATCTATTCATTCCTAATAGTTATGCCAAGACAACGAGGATCTACCCTAACCACCAATGCAAGCTAAATTGCCTCACCTACTTGACAGAAATATGAGGAGAAAGATTCTAAACAATCAATATCAGAGAGCACGAAGCAACTTTCATCAAATGTATTATTGAGAAAATCATAAGTTGATTGACGATCACCCAAGATAGAGGAATGACTAAATGAGATGAACAAAGAAAATTATATTTGAACAATATTGTGAATGCTCTGAATAATGGAACCAAGTTTGTTGTGAGCTAGATATGATGGACATATTTGCAGTGCATGGTTCACAAGAAGGTTGAGGAGATGACTATGAAAATGGAAATTTGATAAGCATGATTGAGGGAAAAGAGAGTATTTGAGATGATCAACTTCACAATCCCATGATTTCATGATAGATGAACAATCCCAACCTAAGAATGACATGAGAGATTTGCTTGAAGACGAATGCACTATAACAGATTCGTTGATTCGGTCATAACTAAAATTCCAAAAATTTGAAAGATCACACTTGGAATACCAAACACTTTTTACATGGGGATCCACACCAAATGAAACGATGTAGATAGACAGATTGTGTGTGAGAAACCAGATCTGATTGGGTTCGGGGAGCCTACCAAAGTATCCAGGTCTTGACATAACCATCAACGGACATTGAAGTGCCTCGACTCCCTGGAAGGTCTCGAAACTTTCTAGAATTGCATAATCATATTCTGAAGCATGAACTAGATCACACATGGCTTTGTTGATTTCAACACTACTCTAAGGATGGAAGCCATTTCTGTTGCAAGTTTCACTAGATTTTTTAGCTTTAGTAAGCTGACTTGAAGAGTTGTCTTCATATAAGAGAAGAGATGACATGGGGATGGGAAGTATGCACTGTGATTAGAATTTTTTCAACTTCGTCATGGACAACCTCACTCCCTTTTGTCAATTGGCGACATAACTCATCATATAAAGAAAAAAGAGAACTTGGAGTATCTTCGACACATGTGCATGTGTTGTCAATGGTAGGACACAAAAGCAAGTGAGGTGAAGATGAAGTTTCAATATGGACATCTTCTTTGACCAGAGCACATTTTAAATATGAGTTAGAGTCTTCATGAGAAAATGGAAGATCAGATGATGTGTTTGGGTGTTTGTCCCATCATATGGAAGCATGGGAGTGATGACTTCCCATGACTGGGGGTTGCTTGAAATAATTAATTGTATAGGATGTTCCACTGAGATTAGCAGATTGATAATCATACAAGAATGGAAGCTCATTGTTTTGAAGCACACAATTTTGAAATATATAGGGAAGATTGATAATACCCTCACCTTTCTACTCCTCTGCCTATGTAATGTGACTACCTTGTGCCTAATTGCAATTTGAGCCAACAGTTGGAGAATCAAGAGAATACAAACAACTACCTGGTAAAGTGGATTGATCAAGTGAGTCATGGTACAAGGAGTCATGACTTGTAGATGATATAGGATGGCAGAGACACAAATCATATTCGAGACTTGAGCTATGAACGGTGACATCCTTTTGTGGAAAGGAGGAGTGAGTCTTCGCTATAGGCTTCCTGAGCCATTCTGGAATTTCCTCCATTGAAGCGGGAGACAGGTGAGAATATGGGTTGGGGAAATGCTACGCAGATTTCTCATCTTTGCAATCATCGTAAGGGGCCACCCGCAGCGGAGATTTCTCAGCATTGTAATCAGTGGATGGGGTCACTGACATTAGGACCGGAAAGGGAGGAGGACATAGAACAAAAGGGGTGTTGGGCTCCTCCTCTACAATATGAGGTGCCTCATGATCCACAAGAGTTAAGGAGGAATGGAAATCAAGACGTTCAACGTATGGAGAACTATGAACCAAGAATTTAACTCTTCCCTTAAGAAGTCAAAGTTCACAAGTTGTCCAAGAATTTCGTAATAGACATGAAGTGATTGTAAAAGTCCTCAACTTATTCATCATGCTCCATACTTAAACAACATATTTTTTCACATAAATCTCGATGGCTATACTCTTCGAACATTTTAATCATTATTTTAGCAAGTTGAGCAAATGAATCGATAAAGGCAAGGGTAACAAGTAACACTAGCTAAGCACGACCTTCGAATGTGAAGGCGAGTAATACAATCCAGATATATGTGTACTCTATCTTGTGGTGTACGAAAATTTTTATAACTTGGCACACATGCACATGAAAAGATGGTTCACCCTCACCACTAAAATTTAACTTGAATAGGTCATGGATAAATTCTGCTAGGATGGTAAATTCAAACTTCGTAGAAAGACATATAATAAATATGATGTGAGAAAGAAAAAATTTTAAATAAGAGATTCAAACCAGACTCTTTGGGTACAACCTATCGTTTAGCCCTCTTTCTAGTGCAATTTTGTTGACAATGCTGGAAATCCTTCAACCAAGGGGATCTCCTGATGTGAAGTCCCAACTAGACCTCACACCATTTGGTGTAGGAGTCCCATTTGGTATGAAGGCTCGATCTCCATATACTTATAGATCTGCCTTAGCTCTAGTTGTCAACACATGAGAGTGTTATGCTAGTATCTTCAAGAAGCAAGATACATGTTCTTGGTGAGTGTGTAATGTGGCTATGTCAAGGTTCTCTTACTACAAAGGGGGATAGTAAAATAAGCCTCCAAATGAGAGGTAGTAGTACCACCTAGGTAGAGACACATGAAAATGAGAAAGGTTTGTCCAACACCCATCAGAATAGTCCATAATGGATGTGATAGTTATTAAAATCAAGGTGAAGGGGATAACACATACACCACACAATGGAGTAGTCCACATGGATGACAGTCGTTATAACTAGAAAGCAAAGATGGCCTGTCAAGTATCTCGTAGAGTAGTCCACAAGAATGTGATAGCATTGATAGCCAATACATAAAGGTGGTATATCTACTATCCTATGGATTAGTCCACAAGGATGAGATAGCAGTGATATGAAATACAACACATCTTTAGCAATGCAAGTACTAAAATAGCCAAAGTAGTTCAACTATCTTAGTACATGTTAAGAAAACATGAATTACAAATGTTTAAAGAGTAGTCTTAAAAACTTCTACAAAAAATGCGTGAAAACGTGATGTCCTTAACAGGTTTCTGAATTAAGAAAAATTCCCAAGACACATTTGTACACCATACATCACTAGTCCTAGTAGTGGGACATTGGAGCCACTCCATGCTCTTCAAAGAATAGACTGTAGACTTTCAAGGCTAGGAAAGAGGAGCCAAGGTGAAAAGTCCTTGTTGATACAATGGGAAGTGTATATATAGCCAATGATGATGCTTGACTGACTCTTCGACTAACCTCACGACCGTTCAACTTCCAATGACTTTTAAACTAACGTGACTCTTCAAATTCTTGTGTTCATCCATTGGACTTCACTTTAAATTACATTGAGTTATAATGGATATGGCCCATAGTGGTGTTGTGGCTGAGACATCCCATGACACAACTCAACATGCCACTGCTGACATGTATTGGCTGACTGTGGTGTCCATGTCAAGCTGCTACACTGCTGAGTGATGGATGTACTATTGGTGTGCTTTTTCTTGTCCTCCACATGGCATAGTGCTGTCGGGTCTTTGATGGTCTTGGTTTTGCATGATGGTTCAATGCATATGTTCCTTTCGCTTGTTACTTGATATTCTTGGTGTGTTCATCAACCTACAATCAAGTCTTCTAGCATATGCACTCCTTCATCTCGTTCGTCATCTCTCCATGATCCATCAGTGTACATGTTCCTACAATTCACTCATGATGGGACAAATCCAAAACCTCCTAATCTAGCATGATGCATTGTTCTCATGTTTCAGGTGATAGGGAGGGAGGACAAATCACTGAGATAGCATAGAGCGCAGCTCAGACTGGAATGAGGAACTCCGGGAGGATAGCCTGCAATGTCAAGAAAAATTGTACAATGATCACTGGGAGGCATAATTGCGTAGTGAAGGACACCCATGGAAGCTGTAAGGTGGGACCTTAAGTGACATTTTTGTGCAGTTCCTAGAAGGAAGGAAAGTCAGGGCTACACAAGACCTGATGGGTAGTTCTACATAGTTTTCAAGATAACGGAATGCTAGGGCTACAAGGGACCTATTGAGCATGACTACGCAATTTGGGAGAATAGTGCATGACAAGAAGTAGAGGGCCTACTAGAAATGATTGTGCAATTTTGGAGAATAGTGTAGGAAAAGCAGTAGAGAGACTGTTAGACGTGACTGCACAATTTTGGAGAATAATGCAGGACAGGCAACAGAGGGATCAACTTAGCATGTTTGTGTAGTTTTAGAGACCAGTGTAGAAAAGGAAGTAGGAGGTGTGTTGGACATGTCTTTGTAGTTTCTGAAGGCAGTAGAGGAATAGCAGGATATGTCTCATAGTTTTGGAGATCAGTGCAAACTAAGCTCTTGGTGCAGTGCAGGGTTTTGGCAAACCAAAAGGAGGCTTGATGATTGTGCTTGATAAATGCGCAGTTCAATTTGGACATGGATGAAGTTTATGCACAGTTCTCAGAGGTAGACATGCTACTGACCTCTAGATTGCGCGATGTAACTGGCCTGGAGGAAAACCTCAAGATTTGTGTAATTATGGGCAGCAAAGAAAGGTCATTAAGGGCTAAGATAGTGCAATGTAACTTAGTTGAGATCCGGTGGAAGAGGGTTGTCCGGTCGAACAGATTTTTAGGAAGATGACTAAGTGTTGAAAGCAACTAAACTTGTGTAGACTTAACATTGTGATCATACACGTAGCATACTTCGACAATGAGAAAACACAAACCACCAATACAAGAAGACAAAACATGCCCTCAGTAAGATTGTACTAGAGTTGAATGCGACAAGCGCGACACTTCATATAGACCTTCGGATGATCATGACAACACTTGCACAAAACTGCTTACAACTTTGTGTGTGAGTACAAGAGATGTTTACATAGCGAAGAAAACACAAACACACAAAGACAAAATTTCAAGCTCACTAGAAAAAGATCGCAAGCATGAGAAAGCAATCAATATGCGAAAGACTGCTAGTCAAAAAAGAAAAAGGGTGAAAAGACTTCACAAGAGCTCATGGGGTGAGCTTGGATGTTTGCAACCATCAAAGGAAAAACCAAGGAAGGTTCTGAAATTTGGATGTAAGCCAAAATTTTGGAGAATGTTACAGCCGCTACAATACACCATGACACATATACTTTTGGCAATGCCACCTTTGTTGATGTTAATATTTTTGGTGGCGGAGGCTAAGGCCCATCATCATTTCTCATATGAAATGGTGATGATAACCATCCGTCATTATAGATCATTATTGGTGACAAACCTTGAATGTCACCACAACACCTACAATTTTTCAATTCCACCTTTGGTGACGTTCATTTTTTTGTGACAATGTCTCTTTTGACCATCACCAATGAGCTTATGGTGACATTTTTCGACCCTCACCAATGTCCTTTTTTGTTGTAGTGGTAGAAAATATAGTAGTAAAACAAGATCCATCATAGTAATCATCAGGAATCACACCAACTCCATGTTCTTCTTAGTATCTATATGCATAGATATTTAAAACTAACATCAGAATAAAAAATCTAAAATTCAAAAAAAAATTATCTCCATGAAACATACAAGACATCTCTCTCTCCCATTTTCTTAAGCTACAATTTATGCACACACCCTAAAGTCATAGTAATAAGTTTTCCTTATGAACCTAATGTCTTTCTCCTTACAATAATTATACAAGATAATACAAAGAATAGTCTTCACTGATGGAAAAATATACCACAACTCTAGATCCTCCCTTATATATAATATAAATATGGGAGGCTAACATAATAAGGAAATAATTCCATAATAAAGAAATAATTGCATACAACCAAAACACCATTCAAGCGTGATTCTCCTTGGGATAAAATCCCATACTATGAAGTGGTGCACTCTCTAATAATATATCAATCCAAAGCTTCATCTTCCATGGTTTACTATCCAATTATATTCTTCTAACTATGGGCCACATGTCCGTAATGTTTTTTCTCATATTCTTAATAGAATTAGAACATTAAGAAGCCCCCCATTGTATTGGAAAATTATTATTTCCATTCACATTATAAAAATGTTTTGTCATGCACTTGCTATATTCATTAACACAATATTCTTTTGGATCATTCTTTAAATCCATGTGTCCAATTATGGGTGTAATCCCTTTATTTTACTCAATGATCACTTCTCATGCCTCGAATTGGGTCCATAGACATTCAAAACTATGCTAGACTTCCTATTTATGGATTTTTTTAAAGTAAAAACTCTAAACCTTCTTGATTGCATGCAACTAACCATAATGTAATTGTCCTTGCAAGGGTATGATGGATGTCAATCTAAATCCTGTGTAATAGAGGGTCATTTTGGGCCTCAAAATTTGTGGTATTTTTATATCAACTCCACAATTTGTAACTAGCATACTAGATATGATGTGTACCTAAATGGTTAATTGTATAATCCCTTGCAACTTAAGGAATCACCTTTTTCCTAGTTATTTCTTTCAATTCATCTATGTTAGTCCTCTTTGATACTTTTGAATTATTATATCTTTGAAAACCATATTTTGTAGGTGTGCAATTGAACTAGGAACTAATTTTCTTCCATATCTCTCAATCTCCTAAAGTTACTCACACATATCATCTTGAACACCTTTATAACCATCCCTTTTGCTCCACCTAACCACAACCTTCTATGTTTAGTTTATACATCACAAGAAATTTTCATTGGCATATTTCAGTGATTACTATGCACTTTTCAATCCTACAACTTTGAGAAAGTTTTATCAATATGGACAACCCCTTGTGATGTTAACCTTCGAAAACATGCAATGAAAATCCACTAGAATCAATGGTTCACCCATTCGAGTCCCAATTTCAATTTTTTTACGAGTTGTAAGTCGTTTCCAAAAGTTATTTAGTGACATAGTATGATTTTTGTCTAGGGGTATGTTGTACCCATAGGGGCTTCATAGGGGGGAATAGCATACCACGTGCATTCAAATTGGGGGATATATATTGAGGAAAAAATTACATAATACTTTGAACATATATTATGGGGTAAAGGGTTTTTATATTAGTAGGTATAAAAAATGAAGCTCAGAGTTAATGTAAAACTATAAACGAATATAAACAAATTTAATGAAAAAAGGGATACCTACAATATGTAGTGAAAGTAGGGGTTTTTTAAATTAGGAAGGTTTATTGGATTCATATTGGAATGGGGTTAAATAATGTGATTTTTAAAGGTATTTTCCAATATGTAGTCAAATTAAGAATATTGTTTAGTATGCCACGAATGCACATGATATGTCAAATGCTTGTTGAGAGAATCCTCGTGATTGTGCTAAACAACAACCTTCAATTTTATATGAATATCATAATTAAAAAAAAAAAAAAACCCATTAACCTATTAAAATTTTAAGTTTAAAATTTAATTTAAAATATCCTTAAACAAAAATTAAAAAACCCTTTTATTTTTTTTTTTACATATTATTTTACATATTATTAGACTAAGATTTAAGTTTTAAGTTGATTTTTTATTTAATAAGGTATATAATAAATCCAAATCACCTAGAACCACTGCAGTCAAAGCACAAGCTAAGTAAATCCAAGTATTTCACCTTTTCCCCTTTAATAAGACTTTCTTTTGGTGCTCTTTATTTCCCTCCTGGACATATTTCCTAAAGGTTTTTCACAAGTTGCACTCTTTTGAAATATTTAGGGATCCGCCTTTCGGGATGACCTTTTATTAGTCCTATTTTATGCATCATCGTGTCCCTCCTTCCCCAATAAAAGCGTATTATTCATTTTTTTCGTAAAGGCCAGGATAATCAAGCATTGAGATAGCCTATCATCTTATGACAGTTCTTTTTCCTCCACTTTAGCATTAGACGTTGAACGTCACACTCTGCATCTTTGTCTGCTCCTAGTCAACCCAGACCTCCCGGGTTGACTTGTTACATCTATTCAATGCTTACATAACCTCTTAATGCAGGGCAAATCCTATTTCCAACTCCACTGCAATATAAATGCTTCTGACATGCAAGAGGAATAGGGGTTGCCTTGCTGCTAATATGCCAAAGTCAACTTTGAGAGAAATATAAATGCAAGGCAACCCCTATTCCCCTTGCATGTCAGACTGCATTTATGTTTCAATGGAGTTAGAAATAGGAATCGCCTTAATGGAACACACTCGTCCCCACTACATGACATCCCGAAGCCCAGTTAGCTTGATCATTCATTAAGAATGCTTCCTCTTTATTTCTAGGATCAAAACGCTGAAGATGACGTAACCACCCCTTTCATATGCCAACTCACCTTTTGTATCAATAAAGTTGTGCCACTTATCGTTGTCACCCAATTCAAATAATTGAAAGCAACACATTAAATTTTGTACATACCATCCTCGTAACGTGATTAATTGTTGCATTACTACATCTTTATGCCTCTTTTAATTGATTTAACTTAGAATATGTCACAGTTATAGGGAATTTTTATGATAAAACCCTCTAATAATTGTTTTCCTTTTAACGAACAATTATTGCAGATACCTTTGTATCAACTACAATATAGGTGAAAGCAGAGCAGGGAACTCCTTTGCAACAACCAACGAGGTTATTCAAGGAAACTATAGATGAGAAAGTGTTGGGCACCTTTCTTTTCTTAAATATTGTGTGCACAAGAGATTCTAGTGTTTTGTCTTGGAATGTTATCTATGAACGTTTTAAGGAAGAAATTCAAGGAGAATATTTTGAATCTCCAATGGTGGCAACTAAGGACCAACAGGACAATAAGACTTCTAAAATAATGAACAAAGATTCTGCCAAAACTTGCATGAAAATAAATGTTGCGTGACCAAGTCTATACAAATATGATCCATTGGGTAGTGGAAAATGTCTACATCATCGAAAGGAAATTTGTCACCTCACGAGGAACTACTATTGGTTCTTTCAAGCCACAACACATTCATGGTATGTATCATTCTCCTAAGTGACAATTACTTTAAAATTCCCAATTTATTAACATCTTCATTAAAAAGGAATGCGAGGTAAATGATAATGAATCCCTGGCTTGATTAGAGAATGGAGAAGTGACTCAAATAAGCACAAAGAATAATATTATGGCCTGTATATCATCCAACCCTTAACATCTCCTTTCTACTTTGTTTCTTTTATACTTTGTCGATTGTTCACCTTTCAAAATGTATCACAATTTCATGTATACTAGGTCCCTCCCATTGAAAGGATTTCAATGGTTATACTTTTAAATGGACCCAAATTTTGTCTAATAGTTGGGCCAAGCACATTCTTAATATTCATTAGAAACAAACGTTTTGTCACAACCTTCTATTTTACATGTTTTCTTATGTGATGGGTTCCATTTGTTTTCCTTTAGGCTTCCCATGTATAGGATGGAAAATGAACACTTTCCAACCCCCTCCCCATCCACGTTTACCAAAATATATTATGGGAAGAAAACTATTTTGATAATTTCTACCACATTTGTCATCTCGTAATGATTCCTCTGTACCAAGTCATCTTCAGTTCCAAGCTTCCTACAATGTCCTTTGCTACCATTGATTATTTGAAAAAGAATTGGGGATTACTAGATAGAAGATATTTTTACTTACATTTGAGTTCGGAGAAGTAATGGTTTTCCACATGTTTTGACCCTTTATGTCCATGACAAGTTTTTATCAAGAGAAGTTTCTTATCAAACTATGAGGACTTGTATAACCCTTGAAGTTAAGAAAACCTCCAAAAATCTTTGGCCACATGTCCCTTTACAAATTAGTTTGTTTATTGTTCAAAATTACCAACAAATTGAGAAAGAAGTCCAAGATTTGCATGAATTGAAGCTTCCTACCATTCCTTCCAAGCCTCATGATCCTTCCAAAATAGTTGAGAATATAGCTAATGATGCACATATCAAAATCTATTTCCATGAAACCAACAAGTATGATAACTTTTCATGTGGAGCTTCTTATTTTTCAATTTTAATAAAGCAAATAAGTAGTCCCTAAACAATAATCATCATTTTCTTATTTTCATAGAGACTCGAAGGTATACCATACCACTTCATGTGCTCAAATTACCTGAAGGTGTTGTGTCATAGAAAATTTTTTCATCTTTTCAACACAGGTCACACCTCAAGTTCCTAGTCCAATTCAAATCTCTTATGTCGGTTCTCTAAATCATACCTGTTCAGTTAATCCATTGATTAATGAAATTTCTAAGAATGACAACAATTTTTGGAGATTACTTCAACACCATTATAGTTAGGAAAAGGAATAACAATGCTTGAATAAATTATTCATGATAATATTGCACATCAAACAATGGGTGTATCTCATGATTCTTCTAAGTCTTCCCTTGCACTGTTAGGAGTCATCTCCAAAAAACCTATCAACAATAGACTTGGTGTATAAACAATTCTAGCATCTCCAAATTCTGTTGTTTAGTTAAATGTTGAGGAAATCCCACCAACTGAAATATTTTATAGTCCTTAATGTAGATCCATTTTAAATAATAGTGGAAAGAAAATAAAAGTTGTTGACATGATAGTCTCAACAACAAGCACTAATTAAAAATCTACCTATTAGAAATGGTATGGAAAGATCCATTAATGGCCCTTCATGAGAAGCTTGAAGAAATAACCCAATATGCGAGAGCTTGCACTATTTCCATTGTAGATAAAGTAGTCTGAGTTAAATAATTTGTCAAGAATAAAGAAGAAAGAATTCAACAACTAGAAAAAATCTTCATGATTTCAAGCATAGATGTAGGCACATGTTACATTGATTAGAGGTCAATATGAGTTAGAAATCAAACAAAAGGATGACAGGATAAATGAGTTTCAACAAGCAAGTTCTTTAGGCCTTTCTAAATTCAAGCAAAAAGCCAATGAGTAAAACCTATAGCTTCAACATCAACATCAACTTCTTTGCAGCAAGATAAGTTTTATATGGGCTCAAAATAAGCTTGTTTATTCATTAGTTAATGAAGTTATTGATATTGAAAGTCAATATGATGATGCCAGATGTAAGCTTAGTGAACCCCTAGAATGGAAAGAAGACTCTAAGAGATTCTATCCTAAATTTCCAAAGATAAGTAAAATGAAAAAATCTACAACTCTCCATATGTGAAAGGTCAAGTTACATTTGGTTGAAAGATTTGTAAATGATGTTGATAGGATTTCAATCCATAGGGTCTTCACTCAATGAACCTATGACATAGAACATACATTCATAGTATACTAAACAATATCCTTAATTTGACTACATATTGGAAAATACCTCTAAAAATCACATTATTTAACCCCCAATACACCTTCCCAATTTTAAAAAAAAACCTACTTTGCCTAGATATTGTAGGTATACATTTTTTCATTAACATTTTTCACATGCCTTTATATATATTCATTAACTTTGAGCTCTGTTTTTTATGCCTTCCAATATAAAACCCTTTACCCCCTATTATATGCACAATATATTATGTCATTGTTTCACCAATATATATACCCCAATTGAACATGCATGGTATGGTATTTCTCCCCCAGTGAATCCTAAATTTTGTAAGCTTAGTTGTCCAATCCATCACCAGTCACTCAAGGGAGCCAATTTGTTTTCAAATGATGAAAAGAATACATTTCTAGAGGCAAAATTATTACAAGAAAGGTAGTGAAGTAAAAAATGCAAAATGTGGTAGAAGAATCGAGTAGTTGTCAAAAGTGTATTTTGAATTGACCTAGGAGTTTTTAATTAAACTTCATAGCTAATTGCAAGTAACCGAGACTATTATGGAACATGCAACTCAATTGCTTCCACCTTTGCAAAAAAATGTCTTTAGTTTTCAAATGAACATCAAGCCTCATTATCCTCCTCAGTTGGCACTACTTCTAGAAGTTCATCGATGATGTAAAATGCCTAACGGATCCACATCTGCAACAACTCATCTAAATTAATAATTTTATTTTTAAATTATAACTAACAATTGGTTTATTCTAAGTTGTCTTTTTTAGTTGAGACAGTACTGGAGCATTAATGACTCTCTCAATTCTTTTGATAAACTATTTAAAGATATCTTGAGCTCAAATTTAGGTGTTCTAAATTTTTGCAAGAATTTCTTTGTGACACTTTTGTACACTACCTTTTTTTTAATATAAGTTGAACCACTTGTCGATTCCAAGATCTATGAAGAGTAAAGAAGAAGTGGTACTCCTATTAGTTGTTTTCTTTCAATTTATATTTGGAATTTGACCTAATGTGTTATTATTTATGCTCATGGTTAGTTTATTGAAATATTATCACTTTTGATATATTCCTTTCTATTTATTAGAAGTATAAGTTTTACAAAAAATATATGTGAATGTTCTTATCAATTAATTAAACAAACTAGTTAATTGAATTATTTATTCTTAAATTTTTACTATTAATAATATAATTTGGGGATCTGCATTTTCATGTTATACATTATCTTTATTTTTCAATATAATCTATCAATATACATGTTATTAAGTAGTTATTAGTACATATTGTAGTTTAATTTATGCTTCTATTCGTTGTGTTATCAGATATTATAGATCTCTTCCCATTCCTCCTCCATATCTTTCACCTTTCCAAAGTCTCCATCCATTGGAGCAACCTCTCTATGGGTAACTGGGCCCACTTCATAACCTGTCGGAATCACCATCCCAAATGGAAAAGAGTTTTATTCGGGGTTCCGTTGTAGCTGCTGCATTTGGCCCACATCCAATCTCGGAGCCTCCTTTGAGAGTTTTACTTGATGTTTTCATGCACTCAAGTTCACCTCATGGGCTCGTGTTAAGTATTTGCACAAACCTTGCTTGGTCGTTCAAATGGACAACTTTTTCATGTTGGTAATAATGTCTCGCTTGCGACTATGTTTTGGTCGTGCACAAGGTCTTCGCTTCACGTGTACATGTTGTGTTTGCTATGTAAACATTCGTGGCATTCACACACAAAGGTTTATGCATTGTTGCGAAAGCGTCATTGTGTTCATTCAATGATCTATCACAAGCATCGTTCTTGTTGCTTGGACCATCAGTCAATCATGTTGAGCATGAGTGTCTTGATGGTTTGAGGCATCTTGTCATGTGAGTGTGTATTTGCAAGGTTATGTATGTACAAATTCACTTACTCACACACTTAGTCATTTTTGTTGAAGTTCTGACAACTATATCACCCTCTAATAGCCGGAAGTTCACCTCGCCATTGACTCCACCAATTGTCACCAAGAATAGTGCAGAAGCATCTAGCAAGCCATTTCAAGTTGTGTTGCCCGCAAGCTCATCAATCAACCCTCCTGCTAGTCACCCCGAGAGTTTGACCAGGCAGTCAGCCTAGGACTGACTCCCCTCAAAAATTACGCAGAGGATGCATACCATACCCACTCCACTGACTAAGAAAATTGCACAAACAGGTTGGACAAACACCTAGTGCTCGTCCCTATCTCCCTTAGAAAATTGCAGAGTTTTCCCAACGAGTCACTAGTGAGTCAGTCGATTTCTCACCTGGAAAATTGCGTAGATTTCATGAGCAAGCCCTCTCCAGCCCAACAATCCGCCTAGCTTAGAAACTATGTAGAGGTGGTCCATAGGTCAACCTCCCAGCAACTACGCAGTTTTTCTCTCCAGCAACTCCCAATAGCCTGCTACCAGCGCCCTCTAGGAACTGCACAGTTTTTACTGCCAAGCTCCTGCAGCCCACTATCATCTCCCTCTGGGAACTGCATAGTTTTTTCTACCAATCTCCCACTACCCGCCCACTCCAGAAATTGCACATATCCGGCCTAACCATTCCTCCTTCAGCCCACACTGCTTCTCCCAAAAACTGTGCAGATTTGTCCTCCATTCGAGTCAGATCCTGCAAACAGTCACTGCCGATCCAGAAAGCCCATCTCCATCTCCCAATGACTTCTATGCAGTTTTCATCAGCAGTACCTGGAGCGTGCATCCCAACTCGAAACTTACCTCACGTAGTTTCGTAGCCTTGTCCACTATCCTAGTCACCTCCATCTGAAAATGATCATGGATCATGGTAGAATAGGAGGTTTATGGATTTGATTTCATCTCGTCATGAGTGATTACAAATACGGCCACATGAATAGAAATGACACGATGAAAAATGGGATGAAAAAAGAGAGCACATGTAAAAGGGTGTGTTCATGAATGGATGAACAAATGATACACGAAAGGAGATTTTTTTTCAAATGGATGACCATGCGAATATGTGTTTGTGGCCAGAGGAACATGCAAACATGTGTTCGCGGACAGACCAATAGACGAACATGTAATTTTCACGAACGGAGGAACATGTCAAGCATGCCAAAGTACAAGCAAGGAGAAACGTGCGAATGCAACATCAAGTGAACCCAATGACCATCAAACACTCTGCACACCTTGCGATGTAGAGGTGAAGTTGTGAGGGCATCCATCACTCAGCAGCATTATAGCTCGAGATGCACACCAGCAGCAACACGAACATACCAGCACTATCATGTCGAGTCGTGTCGCGAGTCATGTCGGCCACATCACTACTGTGGGCCATACTATGTCAATTAATGTAATGGAGCGTGGAAGTCCAAGAGACCCACTTGTAATCTAAAGAGTCATGTAATGTTGAAAAGTCATGAATGTCAAACAGTCATGAGGGAAGTCGAATAGTCACAAGGGCCAATTTTACCCTTGGCTATAAATAGCCCTCATTTGTACATGCAAAGGACCTTTTCACCTTGGCTCCTCCCACATAGCCTTGAGAGTCTGGAATATTTTCTTGGAGGAGCAAACAATTGCTCCAATGCCCTGCCTACAGGGTTAGTGATGTAATGGTGTACCGACGTGTCTTGGAACTTTCTCTTAACTCAAAAGCCTACTAATAGGCCATCACATTTTCACACATGTTGTAATTGTTTGTAAGATTTATCTTGAACACTTGTACTACATGTTGCTTTAACCTGTGTTAAATAATTGAACTCATTCAACTATTCTAATACATATATTTATGAAAATGTGTTGTATAAGTTATTAACATTGTCCTTCCTATGTGGGTTACCTCCCCGGACATCAGACATAACCTTTCACATAAACTTGCTATAACAACCGTCGCACTCTCGTGGATTGACTTGCTGAGTGTTGTACGTGCTATCTTCCCTTGTGTGTTGTGACTAACACATCCGTGTGGATTTATCCTTCGGAAGGTGTGCATGTCTTGTTGTGTTACGTGTTTTCGACAGAGTTAGGGCTTCCTCCCATCTGACTTGAGACTCACCCCCACCCTCTCTCTTTGCAGTGAAAGAACCTTGAAACAAGTAGCACTATCACTCACCAGGCACACGAACATCATTATTCAAAGACAACGCAGACCACTCTCACATGTTGACAAGAAAGAGCTAAGGCATATCTTTAAGATAATGGAAACCAGGCCATTGTAGCAGATGGGACTCCTACACAATGTGGTGCGAGGTCTAGTTGGGACTTCATACCGAGGAGATCCCATGATGTTGGTGGGTCTAACACTTTCAACATTTTGGCGCTAAAAGGAGGGCCAGATGACACACTGAGCCCATACATATGGGTTGAATCTCTTACCCAATGAATCATACACAATTTGTTCTCTTGGGGTGTTTCTCTCATTTTTCCCTTAATCACCTATCAATCCCCATTGAACTTATTGATCACTTATTCTTGTTAAAGTTTGACGATGAGGACAGAACGCCCGTAACCGAGCACATTTTTTATTTTCTATATTTCTTTGAATCTCATGAAATTGATATTAATGAGCTTGTTTGCATACTCTTCTTCCTCAGCCTTGAATGTTTTTCTAATCAGTGGTGTCATACCCTGCTACCTTCTTTCATCCATTCCCTTCTCACTTTCCTCAAGGAGCTCCATCAAGCCTTTCATGAGTGTGACCACCAAGATGTCTATGAAAGAATATCTCATTCAAGAATGTAGCCTCACAAATCAATTGAGGACTTTTCTACCCACTTCCTTCACCTCAGTAACGAAATTTCTGAACCGCTTGTGGACGTTGACTTCACAAGCCATGAGCTGAACTGTTTTGTTCATGTCTCCCAAAACAGTGAACCTCTTGATTTCTCTTCTTCCTCGACTCTTGCGAATCACGAGACACCTCATGTCCCCAAAGAGGATTCCCCCTTGTAGCAACCACAAAGCTAATAAATGTGCACAGTGGACACCCCCTCACAACGGTTACAAAGCTAAGAGATATGTGCAGCATGTTCCCAACCCATCTTCTCAGTTGTCTCACACCCCAACAGAGGAAATTCCATAATGGTAAAGAAATCGTATGGTGAAAACTCATCCCTCCATTTCGCAAGAGGATATCACTATTCATAACCAAAATCTTGAGTCTAATATGCATATCTTCCATCCTCCATCATCTACAAGCCATGACTCCTTGCACCATGACTCGCTTTAGCGATCTACTTCACAAGCTAGCTATGCAAACTCTCTTAATTATCGAGCTGCTGGCTCAAGTTTTAGTCGTGTGAAAAGGCAGTCTCACCATACAAGCGGAGGAGTAGGATGGTGAAGACACAATCAATTCCTCTCAAAGCATTGAGCTTCCGTTCTTGATCGATTCTTGATCCGCGAATCTTGGCGAAACATCATACACTATTAATTCTTCAATC
The DNA here is from genome assembly GCA_000404065.3 of Pinus taeda. Classification (NCBI taxonomy): domain Eukaryota; kingdom Viridiplantae; phylum Streptophyta; class Pinopsida; order Pinales; family Pinaceae; genus Pinus; species Pinus taeda. The sequence goes on along the minus strand of APFE030349628.1, from coordinate 231,920 downwards.
AACCTCCAGTCTTGGGTTGTCATCACTCCCACACTTTTGTATGTTGTGATAAACACCCAAGAAAATCATATGATCTACTTTCCTCTCATGTACACTCTAACTCAAATCTGGAATATGCATCGGTCAAAGCAAACATCCATATGGAAGCTTCCTCTCTACCTCACTTGCTCGTGTGTCGTATCATTCATAGCACATAAAGATGTGTCAGAGATACTCCACATTCTCTTTCTTCTTAATCTTATGATTTATCTCCTCGATCGACACAAGGTAATGAGGTTGTCCATGATGAAAATAGTATCAACACACAAGACTCTTCCCACTCATTATCATCTTGTGTGTTGCATGAAGACAACTCGTTAGGTCAGCGTGCTGAAAATTTTGATGAAGACTGTGACAAAGATGGCTATCATCCTAAGAGAAATTTTGAAATAAGTAACAACAACCATCCTCAATTCATGCATGATTTGGTTCACATCTCAAAATGCAATTTTTCAATTCTGGAAAGTTCTAGGACATGCCAAGGAGTCGCGGCGCTTCAACGTCCATTGATGGTTATGTTAGGATCTCGTGACTCTAGTAAGCCCATCAAACCAAATCAGATCACATTTCTCACGCACAATCCTTCTATCGGCATGGTTTCACTTGATGTGGATCCTAGTGTAAAGAATATTTACTATTCTAGGTGTGATATTTTAAAATTTCAGATTTTCGATAATGATCGAATCCATGAGTTCGTTACAACATGTCTGTATTCGTGCACCTCCCTTACATCCAATTCAGGTTGGGAGTGTCCATCCCTCATGGAATCATGGGACAACGAAGTTAATCATCTCAAACACTATCTTTGTCCAAAATCATACTTATCAGATGTTCTCTCTCGTAATCAATCCCTTGATCTTTTTGCAAATTTTGAATGTCAAATCTGCCCACTCATCACACCAACAATCTCCCTATGTTGTGATGAGCACACAACCTATCGCTCAAATTAAGTTACTCTCATTTCAACACACCCTAACTAGTTTCAAACATTCACAGTGCTAGAATCTTTTCTACATTTACGTGATGACCATAATGCTTGTGCAATTTTTCACCAGTTGCAGTTGGGTGTTTTACCATGTCTAGCGCACAACAAACTTGGTTCCCTCATTTAGAGCATTCGTACGATTGTTCAAAAAATTTCTTTGTTCATGTAAAACTGGGAATCCGCAATCTAAACTGACTGGCTTGATTTTTCTTCTATCTTGGGTGGTTGTCATGTAGTTTATCATTTTCCCAATAGTACATCCAATGACAGTCACTTCATGCACGATGATCTTCACCATGTAAGATCTTTCTTCTTAAATGTCTATCAAGCAAGTGAGGCACTTTGGCTTGCACTGATGGCTATGGAAGGACCTCACTATCTTGACATGACTAATGAGAACGACCAAATCTATCTATCTATATCAGATTCCCATCGTGATCCACTCTCTCGAATCAGGAATCCATCTTCTCAAAGATCATGAATCTTTCAAAATAGCCATCATTAATTTTATGATCCAATTATTGAATGGTTGGAACAATGTTACTTGATGAGTCATGTTTTAGGTAATAAGCCTCATTTCTTCCTTGCACTTGCTAAGAAACCTGGTGCAGAACAACACACACTCGCAAGAGTTCTCTGAGGTTTCTTGAAAAATGGTAATCACGGAAGAGGTAAGCATGTGTGTTGGGTGGTTGTGACACATTCTTCTAGCCACAGGCAAGACCTTCTATCTCGTGTGCGAGTTTGTCAAGTTTTTGCATTTTATGTTGCACACTATTTTTTATCTATTTTAATTGCTCATATCTTTGTGGCAAGATGGGTACGCCTATGGTGACTTCACTAGAAATTTCATTTCACTTAACCCTGACCATTTAGCGTAGCAGTAGAAGTTTTGTTTTCATTTTTCGCTTGTCTTTGCTTTGCAGTATGCATGTTTGTTGGCTTTGCTTACTATTTTTGTTTTGCTTTGTTTGATTGATACCTTAATAATTTTTGTTTTCTGGAAATAATTCCTACCATCTACTATGTTATGGCTTTTGAATGAGTATGTGGCTGAAATCTAAGAGACTTGTGACACAACAACGCTTGGCTAGTCTTGTGTATGTCTTCTCTATGCTTGGTTGTAACCTTCAACCGATGAAGTCTTGACAGAAAATACGAGTCATCTACAAGGGGAACTTCGTTACAACCATGAACTTGTGTCCACACTGGGAAACCCCATGCCTGTACTCATCCTTTTGCTCTGTGTTTTCAAGCTCATCCAACTAGTAGAAACAGAGAAGGGGAAATATCTAAATTAGCAAACCTATGTCAGAGGTCTTATATGTTTCTCTAAAGGAACAACCTCTTCTGCTCTCAATAAGTTGTGCTCCCTCTTCCGCCCAAAAACAAATAAGTGCCAATGCACAGTCCTCTTGAAAAAATACAAAGGTGAAAGAAGAGAAAGGCTTCTTACACAGAGAGGTGAAGCATGCAACTCCATTGGGGTACTGACTAGGCTCGCTAGAAGTGGAGTAATGTGTGTGTCCCTGTGTCACTCCACCAGGGTACTGTCTAGGACTGCTGATAGTGGAGCAATGCTAGAGATGAAAACTTATACTCTGAAATTTTTCAACTCTCGAGCAAAACTACCCTCCCTGATTTTGAGACACTATGATCAATCTGAAATTTTGTTGTGTTTGACTGATTTGGAAAATGGTGATATGTTTTTGTTGATGGTTTGAGGCATCTTGTCATGTGAGTGTGTGTTTGCAAGGTCGTGTATGTCAAAATTCACTTTCTCACATGCTTAGTCATTTTTGTTGATGTTCTGACAACCAGATCGCCCTCTAACAACTAGACCTTCACCCCACCATTGACTATGTCGAATATCACCCAGAACAACGAAGAAACATCCATCAAGCCATTTCAGGTTGTGCTGCTCGCAAGCTCATCAATCAAACCTCCTGCTAGTCAACTGAAAAGTTTTACCAAGTAGTCAGCCCGGGACAGACTCCCCTAAATAATTCGTAGAGGCTACAGAACAAGTCCATTCTGTTGACTAAGAAGATTGTGTAGATAGGCTGGACAGACACAATCAGTGTCTGTCCCTATCTCCCTCAGAAATTTGTGTAATTTTTCTAACTAATCACTAGTCAATTAGCCGGCTGCTCACCCAGCTGGCTACTCACCTGGAAAACTGCATAGATTTCATGAGCAAGCCCTCTACAGCCCAATAGGCCACTGAGCTTAGAAAATGTGCGGAGGTTGTAAGTAGGTCAGCCTCCCATAAATTGCACAAATTTTCTCGACAACAGCTCCCAGCAGCCCACTGCCATCTCCCTCCAAGAACTGCATAGTTTTTCTTGTCAAGCTCCTACTGCCTACCCACTTTAGAAATTGCACAGATTTTCCCTCCAACTGAGCCAGATCTCGTGAACAGTCACTCCCAATCTAAAATTCCCATCTCTGTCTCCCAGTGACTTTTGTACTGTTTTGATCAGCAATTCCTGAAGCTCGTATCCCAACTCGAAACTTTCCTTGCGCAATTTCGTAACCTTGTCCTCTCTCTTGATCACCTCCTTCCGAAAACAATCATGCATCATGCTAGACTAGGAGATTTATGGATTTGATGTCATCTCATCATGAGTGATTGCATATATAGGTACATGAATATACATGACGTGATGAAAGATGGGACGAATAAGGAGAATGACCTGTTCATGAATGAATGAACAAACGATCCATGTAAGGCGATCTGTTTGCAAATGGATGACCATGCGAAGATGTTTTCATGGACGAACGACCATGAAAATATGTGTTCGCAAATGGATGAATGGACAAACATGCAATTTCCAGGAACGGACAAACATGTCAAGCATACGAAATTACAAACAAGGATCAACGTGCGAACGCAACATCAAGCAAACCTAGTGATCGTTGAAGAATCCGCACAACTTGCCATTGAGAGTTGAAGTTGTGATACACCATGAGGACATCCATCACTCAACAACACTAAAGCTCGACATGTACATAAGTAGCAGCATGAACATACCAGCACTATCATGTCGAGTCATGTCAGCCACATCATTATTGTGGGCCATGTTGTGTTGGTCAATGTAATGTAACAAGGAAGTCCAAGAGACCCACTTGTAATCTAAAGAGTCATGTAAAGTTGAAAAGTCATGAAAGTAAAACAATCATGAGGGAAGTTGAACACTCACAATGGTTAGTTTTATCCTTGGCTATAAATAGCCCTCATTTATAGCAGGAAGCAGAAGTCAGTTGTTATAAGCACCGCTAAGACCAGATACATATCTACGAGTATGATCTTGTATGAAGCTCCCTAGTTGGGGAAGCTCGTCAAGTGAGCTTTTTGTACCATTGTGATTCTCTATGACAACCAGAGGTGGGATTCGATTATTGAGGATCCCATATTCGACGTTTGCTCCAACAAATAGATATCATATACTACCTTATCTAGGATATGGTAAGTCTATGACCAAGGAAGCTCCGTTGCTATGAGATGATGTAAAGGTCGCTACACTTTGTTTAATCCCTGGGGGAAGATCAAATCTGTGATTTTCCCAAGCGAATTGGAGTCGTCAAGAGACTCTTGTACAAGGGCCTTGCATGTTGTATAGATTGAACTCTGGGAGCTCTGGGGGCTTGTGGTTCTTAGTAGAGCAACATACGACCACAAGGTGACTCACCCTCCCCTGGTGGTCCACACTGGGACAGGATGATTCGCTCTCCTCTGGACAGGATAATTTGCTCTCCTCTGGACAGGATGATTTTCTCTCCTGTGGACAAGATGATTCACTCTCTTGTGGGACAAGATGATTCGATCTCTTGTGGGACAGGATGATTCGCTCTCCTATGGACAGGATGATTCGCTCCCCTATGAACAAGATGATTTGCTCTCTTTTGGGACAAGATGATTTGCTCTCTTGTGGGATAGGATGATTCGCTCTCCTGTGTAGCAGGATGATTAATTCTCCTGTGAGGTTTGGATGATGTGTTCTCCATGATGATTGTGAAGCAGGATGATTAATTATCCTATGAGGTTTGGATGATGTGTTCTCTATGATGATTGTGTAGCAGGATGATTAATTCTCCTGTGAGGCCTGGATGATGTGTTCTCCATGTCGATTGTGTAGCAGGATGATTAATTCTCTTGTGAGGTTTGGATGAGGTGTTTTCCATGATGATTGTGTAGCAGGAAGATTATTTCTCATGTGAGGTCTGGATGATTTTTTCTCCATGACGATTGTGTAGCAGGATGATTAGTTCTCCTGTGAGGCCTGGATGATGTGTTCTCCAAGGCGATTGTGAAGTAGGATGATTAGTTTCCTATGAGGACAAGATTGATTAAGTTCTCCTATCAAGGCATCCTACCCATGCAGTATGGGACTCATGGGAAGTACCTCTCATCTGATCAATGAGCAGGGAAATGAGGATAGGGACCATAGCAGTATCGATCGACACATCATTTTATCTACCGTACTCCCTATGCTAGGATGACCTTCATTGATCTAGGATCAATGATACTGGTCTGTGACCACTGGTAGGAGTTGTACCCACTAAGACACTGATTTCAGGTCAGTTGAGGATTGGTTTGGGAGCAATGGTACATACTTTGAGACTGACTTCGAGTCAGTAGAGTACTGGTTTGGGACCAGTGGTAGGAGTTGTACCTATTATGACACTGACTTCGGCTTAATTGAGGACTGGTCTGGGACCAGTGGTATACACTCTGAGACTAACTTTGGGTTAGCGGAGAATGGTATGACACATTCTCAATCAATTCTTCTTCTTCATGGTTCAGTAGAGCTAAGTTGATTAGAGAAGAGCCAACAGAGATGAGTAGAGCTGAGTAGAGCAGAGCAGAGCCAGCTGAGCTGAGCAGAGCATAGGAGAGCCAATAGAGCTAGCAAAGCAGAGTAGAACCAGCAGAGTAGAGAAAAGCCAACAGAGCTGAGTAGAGTAGAGCATAGCCAACAAAGCTGAGTAGAGTTGAGCTGAGCTAGCACAATTTAGAAGAATTGAGCAAAGCAGTGCAGGGCACTGATAGTAGAGATAGTACAGTTGAACATATGGATCAGTAGATGGAGTTCTCCCTAGTTGAGAGGGAGTGTTAAACTTAGAAACTAGGACCAAAATCCATGTGGGTCATATTATTTATGGCAGCTGATATTTTTATTGGATCCCTCTCATTGAGAGGTGTAGGATTGATCTAAAGATCATCCTATTCTGATAAGTATTTATGAAATTGTGTATTTATTTATGTTATGGACAAATTGTTAAGTCGACCAGCAACTTCTGTAGGCTCAGAAGCCTAATAGTCATGTCTATTTAACCTCTGCATTTAAGTATAAATAGAAAAGGACATCAAGTCATTTCTACACACACTTGGATCTCTTCCTCTCTCTACTTGTCTTTGGGTTTTCGTAGGAGGAGAGATCCTAAGGAAAAGCTAGAAAAGCCGGAAAAGTTGGAATTGCCAGAAAAGCTGGAAAAGCTGGAATTGCCAGAAAAGCCAGAAAAGCCGGAACTGCCAGAAAAGCCAAAATAGCCGGAACTGTCGGAACTGCCAGAACTGTCGAAAAAGCCAGAAAATATAGAAAATCCGAAACTGCTGGAACTGCCAAAAAATCCAGAACTACCAGAAAAGCCAAAAATACCAAAAAAGCTAGAAAGGCCAGAAAAGTTGAAACTACCGAAATTGCCAGAACTGCTGGAAAAGCGAGATTTGCTGGAAAATCTGGAACTACCGGAAAAGCCAGAAACGTCGAAAAAACTAGAAATATCGGAAAAGTAGGAAAAGCCGGAAAAGCCGAAACTGCTGAAACTTCCGGAAAATCCAGAATTGCCAGAAAAGCCAGAAACGTCGAAATAGCCAGAAATACGGGAAAATCCAGAAAAACTAGAAAAGCCGAAAAAGTTGGAAAAGCTGGAAATGCCAGAACTGTTAGAACTGCCGGAAAAGCCAGAAAAGTCGAAACTACTGAGAACTACCAAAACATTCGGAGCATCTATCTCCAAAGGAAGGCAACATGATGTATGATATCATGGGTAGCATAATAAGCAACATGATATAAGCATGGACAACATAATGATGCATGATGATATGAGCATGGGCAGCATAATGATGAATGAGATCATGAGCATGGGCAGCTTGATGATGAATAAGACCATGGAAGATGTAGCATGATGAGCAGCACGAAGATGAGAGCAGCTTAGTCATCAGGGTTCAACATATGTGACAGTACAGCAAGGTGTCACATAGTAATGTGCAACAAATAGATGAGATGCAGCACTATGATAGGTCAACGAGTCACCTTAGAGAAATAGTTGAAGCAATATGTCTTCAACTAATATCATGCCGATATCAAAAGTCAAAGTGATTGACTTCTATTGTAAATGTACTATCTCTCTCACTTTCTTTGCTGAAAATTGAAGAACATAAAAGAAGAATTGATCAAGGGTTTCCCCACATTGGGGTTTGTCCCTACCTAGCACCACATCTTGTGTCCTCTTGTCTTGGCTTGTCTTCTATGATTTATATTTATGTTCTATTTGCAATTTACTTTATGCTGATGTGATTGCTAATGTGGAAAAGAAATTGAAATAAATTTCTCTAGCATAGAACATACCTAACATTAACATCATGGTTATGGGTCATCCACAAACCCACACTTCATCAAAGTGCATTTGTTAGGCTGCACATTATCAATATCGCAGTTGGTCACAAGCATTACAGGGTATCTCTATCCTCGTATCTTCGTTCATCATGGTTATGGGTTAACCACATAAAACACTTCTCTTTAGTGGCTCTTTATATTCAACAAAGGTTTCACAGGAGGGAACTTTATGCAATGGGGACCATTGCTTCTTAAGAAGGGAGGAATGATCTGAATAGAAAATGGCATCAACCCATGGTATTTATCCAACCATGGAATTTACCCACGGTATTGTAAGTGGCGTCCACTCATGGTATTTTCCCATGGTATTGTGGCATCCACCCATGGTATTCATTCACCCATGGAATTTACCCATCGTATTGTAATCGAAAAAGGCTATAAATAACAAGTCGCATTTTGTAAAAGGATAGATTTTCCACCAAAATGTAGCCTTTATAGTTATTATCCGTTTTAATAAAAAAATTCTTTGTGGTTTTATTTACTGTGTGTTCTTTCATTTTCTTTTTAGCATTGCAATTCTTGAAATCTTGGGGGCCTTTACCACAAGATCCATTTCAATCTTTTAGATCTTGGGGGTCTCCCCCCAAGATCCGTGTTAGTGGCAAAGGCTTATTATTTTGGTAGATTTTGTATCAAAGGTTTAGGGAGTCTCACTTATGCCAACTTGTATTAAGATCCAGTGTTTTAAGCTATGTGTGAAAAACGTAGTTGATGGTTAATATGAAGTTTGGATCACCCCATTTCAAAGGACAAAATAAACTTTTTCTTTATGCACTTTTCTTGGGATGTTATATTTTTCATTGTATTTATGAATGCTATGAAGCCACAAAATGTTATATGGAGAATTATTTTTGTTTAGAAGATTATGTCTAATTTATACCCAACACACCATAATAGACTCCCATAAGTGACACATTTTTAAGAAACACATATATAAGTAACATAATTTTATGTGATGCCCCATAAGAAATGTACATATAAGAGGTACTCTTCAAAGTGAGACACATATTCGACATGCCATGTAAGATACATACCATGAGTGACATAGTTAAGCATCAATGCATACTTGAGCACAAAATGAGTACAAAATGTCACATGTCAACTCCACGTTGACTGTAAAATGAGTTACATGATTCCCTACTACTAAATTATAAAAATCGCTTATCAATATGAAAATGAGATTGAGTTCAATTAGATTTTAAAAAATAACTTGAATTTCCCCTAGTCAAAATTTCTTCCTTATTATTGTCTCATGAATTTCATCCCATTTCCAAATTTAGAAAAAAAGGGCAAAAAACTATGTAACTTCTGTTCCTACTTGCGCATGGCATGCATATATTAGTCAAGCCAAGTGTAGTGAAAAAATTTCAAAAACGAGCTCTCTCTCTCTCTCTCTCTCTCTCTCTCTCTCTCTCTCTCTCTATATATATATATATATATATATATATTATATTTGTGTGGTGATGACGATAATAATTAACACCTGCTAATATCATAATTGGTTTATCAAATCTTAAGAAGGCAATGATATTAATTGGATTTATATAGTTTTTTATTTTTCTTTTCAAAAAGTAATAAAAAGAGCATTCTAAAATCGCCACAGGTCAGGAAGATTGGTATTATAACAAATATTTTGAAATTTGGATCAATTTGGATACACATACCAAACTTTGTGAGAAAATACTTTTCATCTTCAACCATCCTACTATAACAAAAAATTAAAAAAAATATATCCTAAGCGTTTTGAGAGTTTTATGACACTCACTTTCACTTTAAAACTCATGAGAGTTCATATTTTAGCAATGTGATTTTTCTTCTTTATGCTAGTTAAAATTTAGAGAAACTTTTGATCTTCTAAATTAGAGCTGACCACTTCCTTATAATATCTTAATTTTCTTTCATCCTCTAGAATTACATATACCATAATAGATTCTCCTCAAATTGAGATCTAGTAATATTTTTTATATTATCACTATTATATAGAATGAATTCTTACATTATTCCCCAATGATTTAACATGAACTCATATCTTATTTTGGGGAGTCTAATATTATACCTTATTCCTATACATTAGGTACCTAACCAGTATATATCTATCTCAAACATGGATCTACCAAGTGTCAAGAAGGATCAAATCTCTTGAAATAAACATTTGGTTAATATGGATCTATACTCTCTCTCTACACACACCATGTGTAAATTCTTATGGTATAAATTGCATTTTTGAATGAGTAAATGGATACAACACCTCCAAAGTCCCCTTAGACTCTTCAATTGTGTAGAATACACAATTTAAACTTGTAATTCCAATAAATCTTTCCTATATTTCAGACAAAATTGAAAGAAAGAGGTATTTGAAAATGGACCAAGATGCAAAATAATAAAACTATTAAAATGTTCGAAATGTTTTAAGCATAGGAATTTATTTTTTCAATTAATTGATATAATATATAGATATATGTATAGTTTACATATTTTATCTAAATATTCTTTTGCTATTAATATATTTTTAAATGCATATCAATATTTTTTTTTAACTTTCTGGTTCACGAACCCGAAGGGGGTCCCATGGTCAGTGGGTCCGCTATGTCCAAGTTCGGACAAAGCTAGGGTGGACACACAGCCCGAAGGGGGTCGCACCCCTCGTCGTATTTACTGACTTGACCCCAAGAGCTTTCAGGAATTGACCCTATGACCTCCCGATTGGCGAGGCACTGACTTGACCCATTGAGCTAACTCTTGGGCCTTAAATACATATCAATATTATTTAAATAAAAAATATTTTATTTATGATCTAGTCATAGCTTTCTCTCTTTATAGTTGATATAAAATTATATTATACAGTTAATATAAAATTATGTTATAGAATGGCTTCAAAGGAAATTTTTTCCTTATCTGCCATAAAAATTCACTAAGTTCAAGTTCATATAAAATTCATACACTTTATCTACCTTCTCTTGGCAGGTCAACTGTCATTTATTCCATAGAAGCCAAAGAAACTTAGCAATGTACATGTCATTAGAAACTACTTTATTCCTTACACGCCAAAGAAAAATAGAATTATTGCATGTCTCATGTGGGTCTCTTTCAAAAGATTGAATAAATATTCCACAATCATTTCCCTGTGGAGTCATTAGCTTTAACTTCTCCAATGACCTCACAACGACGGCTGCCATCATCTCGAATGATTTAGAAGGGAAAAAAAATATCAAGTGTATATCCGTATTCATATCACATGATATCTAAATTTTGATTACGATAAACTTCTATTAGTCTGATAACCAATTTTACAGGAAAGATATGTAGTCGACCTTGTTATCCTAGTAATCGCCTTCAATTTCTCTATTCCGTTGATATAAACATTTCCTGGGTTTAAGAATTTGAAATAGGCTATAAGAACGCTCTTTATTTATCTATAAATACACAGTATGTAAATATTGTTGCGTCCAAACGGTTACAGCGGTAGTAGGAAATTACAAAATATATAGATATAGAAAGCCCATACCCCTAACAAATACTGGCACCATAGCCTATCTTCTTGTTTTTTGCGTCAACTGTTACAGCAGCACAAGATATATATAGACAGAAAAACCATACCCTTAGCAAACGCTAAGCACCATAGCCTATCTTCTTCCTTACAACTTACAAGGTATCACAGACCGTTGGAGCAAAGGACAACACGTTCCTCCCGTTGTCATAAAGTATTTGGTAGTTCTGCTGTTGAATGTTACCGAATATTGACATCCCATTGCTGGGTAACATTGCAAGGCATGCTATGCCACTGCCATCGGTATATATGTAGTTCTCTTTTGGCAAATTGAAATCTGCTCCTTCGAAGTGGAATGTTATAGTCGGAAAGTTTGAAGTTGAAGAGCCAGATTGTTGGTCAAAACAGAGGTCCAATCCGATGTTAGACCCATCAACCTGCGGGAGACTAACTGACGAGATGACTGCTTCCTTCACAGCGTCATATCCAGTCTGTTCCAGATATGTGACAGTGGTTCCGGAGTCTATGATAGCTCCGCCACTCCCATCGAATTGAAGATCAAAAGTACCATCGGGAATGTCCAATAATTGGCCACCAACGCTGATTCCCTCCAACGAAAGATAATAGAAAGTTGGCGTCGATCTGCTTTGAACCAGGGGAGTCGAACTAACAGTCTTGGCCTTCAAACTAGCGGTCTGGCCTATAAACAAAGGACTGGTTTTGGAAGGTGGATCAGTAACAGAGACGAGACAGTAAGAAAACTTGTTACCCACCGACTGGCCAAGCTGTGAGATAAAGGACAGAGGACCTCGGCCGAAGCCTACTAATCCACCTCCTTGGGTAAAGCCACCTCCTTCATTGTCCTGCCCGCAGCCAAACGCAATATGGGGAAGGGATTGAGAAGAAAGGGTAAAGCTCTCGTAAGCAAGGATACCCTCCGTGGAGGACTGGTCACCATAAGTATACAAGTATTCGCAACTTGAACCACTGCAAGAATACATCGGAAGTGCTTGGCAAAGAGAACTTGAGCAGGGGACCTCACTGTAACTGGATGAGTGGGAGGGATCAAAGATTGGAGTTGGCTGCCTATAGCAATCACTGCATGGCTTGCACTGCGTCCATGTCAGGTCGCTGCCGGTGTCCAGAATTGCAGAAAAGGATAATGATGGCGTGCCAATCGCCATCTTCATGAGAAATTCTCCATTTCCTGCATATACTGGAGCCTCCACTGCCTTCACTTCATCAACAGATCTCTGCAGTTTTTGTAGTCTGTCTTGACTGCGTTTGATCGCTCGTTTCAGACGCTCAGTGGATGTAATATTTCCTGGAGAGAATGGAGAAAGAGGTGAATCTGTACGCACAAGATCTATTCTCAATCCAATAAGGGGTTCGTCTAGTAATCCTACACCAACTACTTCATGTACTGGAAAGTCGGTTACATGCCTGCATTGGATCAGAGGAAATATTGAGATCAACAGCGTGAAAGTAATAAGCAGCCATTTGCAGACATCGAAAGATCTAGCCAATTTCTCAGCCATATCTCGTCTACAACTCCCTAGAGACATTCCCGGTTATGAGGAGAACAACTAACAGAAGGATACAAGAGGATGAATGGAAGATTATGTTGTACTCTGGGAGATCCATCGTATTTATAGGAGGCAAAGTACCTCCCTTAGTCGTACGGATCCATGGATATCTATGAAAGTCTATGTATAAACTTGACAAATATGAACGGAGAATATTGAGACATAGATGATATTTTTACATAGTCTATGAATAAACTTGACATATATGAACATAGTCTATGGATATCTATGAACATTTTCTTAATCGATGTATAAACTTGACAAATATGAACGGAGAATTGATGTATGAGATCTTAATGATATTTTTTCCAATTATTATTGTGGAATCTCACTTTGCAGACAAGCAGATTCTATCACTTTTTCGTTTCGACTCTGCCAACTCATGAGCAACTGTCAGTTCTATATTTTTTGATGCATAAAAGGTAAAGCTTTTGGAGTTCAAACTATTCTCCAACCTACATACCGTTTCATATTCCGGGGAATCATATGGAAGAGGTTATGAATATAAAGCTTTTCTGATAGATTTTCTCCTTTATCACATCCTATCAGCCTCCACTTTAGAATTAGATGAAACTGTGAGAGATTCTACTGGTGGGGTCTGTGAATAGGAGTCTTCGCAGTGACAGTGAGCCTTTAGATGAATATGATGCTAACTACTTGTCGATCAGAATTGATATTTGGATGAAATAGTGAGAGATTGTGCCGTGTATAATCCCGTTTAAAGGAATCTTGGTAATGACTTCTACGCATTTAGATGAATGATAAGGCTGACCGGCAATCAAATTTTCTGTTTTCCGACCCTAACGTATTACTTGCATTTGCTTTATTGCATCCGACCAAGAGCCTTCATCTGTACGTGGGGTTTGTGAAGTGCCCAGGGAAATCTTGGCAATGACTGCGCGTTTAGATATTTATGAGGCTACCTCAGATTCAACCAGCATAATTGCATTGAAGTTACCACGCAACCACAATAATTAAAACCCTACGTTGTCTTATGTCTTCGCTTCCTGGAATTGGAATTTGATGCCGTAAAGCGATTCCCAGGAACCTTTCTTCCCCTGTACCTAAAATATTCGTTCAGACTGCCATTATTGTCCCTGAGGCGTTTCGCTAGATGCTAAGGTTGCACTTATTATCCTATGGATCCCACAATTTCCACATTTTACGTAAGATTTTTGGAATAGGAGTTCCACAGTATGCGGAGTGGGCTAGGAGGAAGAACTGTAACGGGCGATGATATCATAGCAGGATATACTGAAACCCGCCATCTCAGATATGTATATTTAAATTTTATTTCAAAAGATTTTTTTCATTAATAGAATATTAACTTACAATCATTCATACTTATATATTACAAGTCTATATATAAATAAACAAGACACGCTGCATGGCAGCTAGTCCCTGCCTAGCTGTTCCACCCACTACCAGCCAGAGAGCCATCTAAGCTACCTGTCTTATCAATCCGAGGACTAGCTGTTCCACCCACTACCAGCCAGAGAGCCATCTAAGCTACCTGTCTTATCAATCCGAACAATTCATTGCTGGTCATAGCCATGATCCCAGTTATTTGCATTATGGGACCTGGTTGGGAAGGCTACATTGCAATTTAGTAAGGAGCTGGTAGGATTAAGGGGAGTTTCTGTAGAATCTATGGCAAGCCAGAACACGTTTGGGCGCTGTGTGACATGTGACTTCAAAAGGGTTAGAGGCAATCGTGGCTGCAAAACCCAGAATTCTAAAGCAGAATGCAACCTATATAATTCCAAATTTGGACGGGATGGTAGGAAAAGTTGAAATACAAAATTTCAATGGAAATACAAGTATGTCATCAGCGGTCAATGCGGTAGAAGTCCAGCCATCAATGCTCAACACAGAGCCATCTAAGCCACCTGTCTTAGCAGCATATGATCCATCAGTGGCAGAGCCAGATGCAGTTGAATCCTTGCCATAAATGCGAATGTCAGTATTTGGCACAGTATTCCAAAGTCCGAATTTAATAATTTCTTCTTTTATTTTTTATTTAATTTTTAAAAGAAGCATGAAAGAAAATGTTTCGATGAGTTGCTAGTTTAATTAATCTTTGCCATTTTTACTCTAAATCTTTGCCAAAGATTCGAAGAAACTATAATTATCCTTTTAGCATCCTTGCCAGCATTACATTAAAATCTCCTGCCAACGCAAGTGATCAGATATTTTTTATATTGAAATTTCAGTTTCGCTTGTTAATACTATAGCGAACCTTTTCCCCAAGGGGCAAGCCCATCTATCACTTGCTAGCTTGGTCGGGTTGTTGAGGAACATGTGTTCTCCAACTCACATAATTTCAACCAACTCAAATAATGGAAATCCCCGTCCTTCGTTTTCTTGTTCAGCGCTTTGCCAATTGTAAATACTGTGAACATTGATCGAGCTATGACGATAATCCGATTGCAAGCAAAATTTCATACCAATAATGCAATACGATGATTCCATCTTCGAAGGTGCATTGGAACATCCTTTGGGGTTGCAATTCAATATTCTTAAGAGTGGCTTAAGCGTGATGGATACGTTTAGTTGTGTACAAGGCATCGTTCTGGAGGGACCCCCCGTGTTCGCCATTATAAGTTTGCGTCCACATGATTCTGATCCTTTTGCATTTTAGTGATGTTTTTGTTCGTATTCCAGAGTTGGGCTCTCTGACGGTGCTGTTTACTTTAATAATAGCCACTGGCATGATTGCATTGGGTTAATTAATAATTATTATTTGGATGAATGTTAACATTATGTGAAGTTGTGTACGAAAGAAGTGTATCTTCTTGTTTTTTTGTTTTAGAAAACATGAAAATAACATTTTAGCGTGATTGATTCTGTTAAACAATGGGAATGATACGTGTCCGTTCAAAGAAGTCTTAGAAGTCTTAATCGAATAGAACACCGTATTACCACCTGCATGCATTACACACGTTGGTTCCCCGCATATATCACAATGAATCTACTTGCTACCACCTGCATGCATTACACACGTTGGTTCCCCGCATATATCACAATGAATCTACCTGCTAGCATGTTGTAGTCGGTGAGAAGCACTGTTCTTGTTCAGCATTAACAACCCAGTTGAGTTTCCCCTGCACAAGGAGGCTGTTAGGGTTCTTGAGATAAATCAAAACGAAGTTCAAATTTCCAATGTGAATATACATCAGGTTATTGACCAGAAAATCTCGTTAACGTGGTGTGTGATGAATTATTTGCGTGGACTGAGCTACAATGCAGGCCTCTACAAATCAAGATAGGAGCACATTGGTGGATTCCCTGCAGGGAATTATGATCAAAGCACAGTTTGAGATAGCCAGACCCACAACTGTATTCAATGCCTTATTGCAGGGTTTGTGCCCAATGTATATGTGGGCAAGGGCGAGAGATTGAAGCAGGTCATTGAGATCATGTGTGACTCTGCCAAGAAAGCCCTCAAGAAAATGGGAATGCACCTGGCACCATCTGCAGGCCGACGCAGGCTTGAACATCTTGCAGCCCTCCTCCGCCAACAGCCTCCAAGCTTCATCACCCCGGCAGAAGTAACGGCAAAATAGGGAAAAAGAATTCAGCACAAGATGGGAAAATTAATTATCGTACCGGGCCTTTCTGGCTCTGAGACTGCAGCGATGAATGTCATGAGACCTACACGACCAAAGAACTTTGCGACAAAGACGGTAGCGTGGGCTTGCGATTGTGGGCTTTCGATCCACTGGAGGGATTGCCTGAGAATGCAATTTTTGCTGCAGCCTTTGCGCAGGACTCTGCAGCCGTTGCAGCTCATCTTCCGTTCCTGCTCTTTCCTGTCATGAAATGGAACATTAGCAATAGATTTTCACAGGCAGTGTGAAAAGGCATGGATAGATTGCGTAAGGATTGGCGGAGCAGAAGGCGGGACCTCCTCCGCCAATGGCCTCCAAGCTTCATCAGCTCGGCAGAGCGAAATATATATATTCATAAGTAACAACAAAATAGGGAAAAAAAATTCGGCACAAGACGGGAAAATTAATTATCGTGCCGGGCCTTTCTGGCTCTGAGACAGCAGCGATGAATGTCATGGGACCTGCACGGCCGAAAAACTTTGCGACAAAGATGGTAGTGTGGGCCTGCGATTGTGGGCTTTCGATCCACAGGAGGGATTGCCTGAGAATGTAATTTTCGCTGCAGCCTTTGCGCAGGACTCTGCAGCTGTTGCAGCTCATCTTCCGTTCCTGCTCTTTCCTGTCAAGAAATGGAACATTAGCAACAGATTTTCACAGGTAGTGTGAAAAGGCATGGATGGATTGCGCAGGGATTGGCAGAGCAGAAGGCGGACAGCCATGGAATTTGTTTCAAGTGATATTTCCCAGGTCATTTTTCCCACCTGTTAAGCAGCAACATTTGAATACATTTCTGCAAGTTTTGTTTTTGTTTTAATTTCAAACTTAGATAAATTCTATTTTGTACCCTCTGCATGTTAATTTTTTCGCTTACCAGGGCTCTCTCTTTTCCTCTTTGCAGTATGCCTCTTTATTCTTGTCACTCAAATTAGGTGAAGAAGCTTTTGAACTACGCAGGTGCAAGTTGTGTCTTCTTCCGTTGTCTTCACAGAAGACTGTGCGAAGGCTATTGTGGAAGGAGCGTGTAGAGAAAAGCGTTTAAGTAGCCATGTGGGTAGCCAGGTGTAACCGGGTAGCCAGGAACCTGTGGATGCTTATATGTTCATATATACCAGCATGTTCTTGAACGATTGAGCTAACATTTAATTTCCTCAATTAATACTAACATTAGTTTAGGCGGTATGATTTACAAGTTTCAAAATATCACACAAACAAAGAAGATAACCTATTGTTTTAGCTTCGGTCCAGCTTCGGTCAGCTTCGGTCCTCCGGAAGAGGCCAAATAACACGATATATTAATATGTTGCTGAGAACTTTGTTTATCGCTCATAAACCCGAAGTAAAAACAGCTAAAATAATGTTATCTCCATCATGTTGGGTATTTTTGCAATGGAAAATACCAAAACCAAACAAACAAACAAACAAACACCACAGAGCCAATGCTCTGTTTCATTTCTTCCACGACCTTTGCACAGGGAAACTATTAAAACAGATATACTCATAACAGTCCATTACACAGCCATAAAAACATTCCTATTGCTTAAAATATATGCCTGATACACATTCATCCTCTTTGTTGAGAGGGATTTACCAAAAACAACATTCACCAACAAAAAAAAATTACTTTGTCTCCTCCTGAGATTTTACACTACTGTGTGTAAAAATCTCATTTACCTTTACTGCTGTAAAAACAGACTTTTACATTTACCACTGTAGAAATAAAAATCAACACTCTGTTGTGTGGAAATTACGCATTCACCAAAAACTTACATTACCCTTTTCACTGCTGTGTGAAACAATTCATGGTTTTTAATGATACATGCTTCCCCTGGTTTTCTTCATTCACCTCTTCACTTCATCGCTCCTTCATTCACCTCTTCACTTCATCGCTCCTGCACTGCTATGCATTTTTCATTTCTTACTTACAAAAATGACCAACAACTACAACATGTTTTTACCTGTTCCGTAAAACAGAGGACTTACACACGTAAATTTTAAAAAAACATTATAATTAAATACTATACGTTATGCCCATATCTCCGTGAAAGAAAAATTAAAACCCTTACCTACAACCTACGACCATAGTAAATTCATTAAATTACTTCACTGACAAAAACTGCGGTCAAACAAGGTTTATTTCACGCAATGTTTATTTTATGCAGGTTCGTATGCAATTTGAGATGTCCGTCAACTGTCGATTTACCCTCCTTGAATCCAACGACTGAGGTGAATATCAAAAGCCCTTTTTAACCGAACTTTACTCCACGCAATATTTAATGTAGGCCGTATGCAGCTTGGAGCAATCAACGGCAGAGAATGCAGGAGCAGATCGGACGAAGGAGATGAATATCGGAAGGCCTTTTTGGTCGACATTTACCTTTCGATAAATGTCAGAGGGTGATGTCACGCGTCAACTCCAAATTGTATCGGAGCTCTTGTGTACAGAAACCACTTCATGCCAAAAGCGGTGCGATATGCCTCAAGCGGGTTTGTGGTTTTGCAACTGTGGTTTTGGGGAATATTAAATGCTGGCCGGTTCAACTGTTCGGGTAGTTGAAATTACAATTTTAACACTCCCCTTTAATTTCAACTGTCGGGCATTCAATCTTACCCAAACACTTCTTCACATAGAGGAATTCACCAACTGCTTATGATGCAGTTCCACAAACAACAAAATAGTCTTCCTCTTAATAGAGGGATTAACCTGAAACTGTGCTTAAGAGCACCTTCCTCATGACAGAGGGATTCACCATAACAATGTGCTGAAGAACACCTTCCTCTTGACAGAAGGATTCACCTGTGACTATGCTGAAAAGCATCATCCTCTTGATAGAGGGATTTACCATGAGTATGCTAAAAAGCATCTTCCTCTTGACAGAGGGATTTACCATGACACTGTGCTGAAAAGCACCTTCCTCTTTAACAGAGGGATTCACTAAGAACTTCACTTCCTCTCACGGAGGGATTATTGCCAAACATTGCTTTAGATGCAGTTTCAAAACAAAACATTCATTGCACTGTTGTGCATACTCATTACATTGTTCTTTTATGTTGCTGCATATTCTCTGTTGCACTGTTGTGCCATCTTCTTTGTTGCGTCTACCCCACACTGCTGTGTCTACACTTGTTGTTGTGTCGCTGCACTTCACTTACATTTCTTTGCAAACTTTGCATTGCTGTCCATTCTTCAAAGACATAATACTCTGTCTTTTTTGGAACAATTACTCTGTCCCACCTTACAAATTTACACTGCTGTGTGTAAACATTTCTTACATTCACTGCTGTTGCATATGTTGCATTTCAATTCAATGAACAACATATTCACTATACTTACATTTACTGCTGTAAAGGAAAAAAATTCTTTTACATCTGCTGCTGTCCATTACCTTTCATTTCTTCAACAAAAAGTTCATGCTGCTGCATTTTCTTATTTGCATTGCTGTGTAAAAACACATTTCTTCACTCTCTCTTAGTTCTGGTTTCATTTTCTTCACACTACTGTGCTTCTCCTTCTTGCCATCACGCTGCTGCATTTTCTTATGCACTGCTGTCCATACCCATAACCATAGACTCTGTCATCCCTGGGTTTTTATTTGCTGCTGTGTTGCCTCTGCAATTTGTACTGTGGCTGCCTTTTGTTTCATCATACTGCTGTGTGCCCATACACTAACTCTTTACTCT